>BLKR01009265.1:0-141594 GCA_011170035.1 Teleogryllus occipitalis
CCCCGAGACGAATCCCCCCGAGACGATCTCACCGAGACGAATCTCCCCGAGACGAATCTCCCCGAGACGAATCTCCCCGAGACGAATCTCCCCGAGACGAATCTCCCCGAGACGAATCTCCCCGAGACGAATCTCCCCGAGACGAATCTCCCCGAGACGAATCTCCCCGAGACGAATCTCCCCGAGACGAATCTCCCCGAGACGAATCTCCCCGAGACGAATCTCCCCGAGACGAATCTCCCCGAGACGAATCTCCCCGAGACGAATCTCCCCGAGACGAATCTCCCCGAGACGAATCTCCCCGAGACGAATCTCCCCGAGACGAATCTCTCGACACGAATTTCTCGACACGAATCTCCTCGATTCGCATCCTTCCGCCTCCCACTTTACTTCTGACAGACCCTACCCAACCACCGTTACCCTGCTTTGCTCAGCTCACGCCCCACACTCTCTCGTCTCACCTCGCCAGCTAGCCTCGCTCCGCCCCGGCCCGCCCGCGGCCCACACCGTCCCGCCCCCTCCCACCCGTCTACGCTGCGCCGCTGCTGCGGCAGAGAGCGCCGTGGGAGCCTGCAGCCGGCGACAGCCCCGCCGTGGGTTGCTTAGCGAGACAGGCGCTGACACCGTGAGCGGCGCTGCATGGGCGGAGGCGGGCAGGTCGGGGGCGGGGCGGCGAGGCGGAGCGGGGAGCGACGAGGACGACGGGGTCGCCCGCGGCGGTCGCGAGAGGCCAGCCCCACTCACAGGCCGAGGTCACCCTACCACCGCCGCCGCACCGCCTGTGTTCACCTGCCCACGCAAAACCCCGCCGCCGTCGCCCCCGCCCGCGCCGCCCCCGTCCCGGCCCCCGCCCAGTCTCCCCCTCCCCGCCGCGCCCGAGAGCGCACTTCGCTCCGTAGCTATGGGCGGCGAGGGGATCGCATCAGAGAAACGCGGCGTGCGTCGACTTCTTGAGAAATCGATTGCGTCAGGTTTGCTTTCTTGCCGTTGGTCAGGAATCGCAACGGATGAAACACACAGAAGCCACACAACGCTCTGAGATTTTGATACCGGACAAACGTAAGAATCACTTTAGACTTATGATTACGTTCACTGATCATAATTCAAAAAGGTATTTTCATTTGTATATACATTCTAAGACTGATTCCATATTTTATAAATGTCTATATGACTCGTCAAATGAATTCTACATGTAACAATGAAATGCATAATATATGGTACAAAATAAATTGTAATTAATGAAGTTATTTATTTACATCAGCAGTTTGTAGAATAGCTGGGCTAGTTGCTAGTCACGTTCAATTATTGATTCAACTCAATTTATAATATTCAAACATGCAAATAATATTCAATTAACCGTTTCAAACTATTTCTGATTAACTAAATGAGGAAAATAGAACTGTGGTTATACACAATGATATTCACTGCTATTGAGAATATTTGATTTGGACTCTACGTATTCAAATTTCTTTTCATTTTAAAATGCCTTCTAAAAAAGATTATTTATAGTGTCAGAATCATTGTATAAGTACAGTAAATTATCGTGCAGCAACTCAATCATTTTTGGTGTATTTCAAAACAATCGCGTGCACTGATGCGAGTAGAATATTGAAACTTTAACATTAAAAATCTTAGTCAGTGCTCAATTCTAAATTAGAACTGAGTCTGATAGGGGGAAAATTACTGGCCGTGCAAATTAAAAAGAACGAAGATACCACAAACAGCGTCTCTAATACAATATATAGTTAATTTGGAATGCCACAAATTTTGGCCAATCCTGCTTTCAAGCATTCCAAGAAATCATCACAAAGATTTTTTGTTGCCTATTAATAAACCAACATCAATGAGGAGTACGAAGATTTTCAAAAGTTTTAATCTATATTCTTGTCATAATGCATCACATATTTGAGCAGCTAGACAAGTCATTTAGTGAACACATACCTTTGTCCAAAGAGTTTCTTCAAAAACGTGTTTGATTCAGTATATTTGTCATGCATAAGGGAATGAACTATGGTTATATCAATATAATCAAACATAAATTACCCATGTTTCAAATGTTGATTAAAATTTCAGAAAGGTTATAATATAGAGAAGATAATATTAATTATCCTAGTAATTCAGATGCTTATTAAAGTTGTTTTAATATAAGACAGAATGTTATATTTTATTTCTCAGATAGTTTTAATGAATAGGCTGAGAACGCAGTATTACAGAGAAGCAGTATTAAATAAACAAACAAATCATAAAATGTTACGATAATATTAAAAATCGATGTATTATGTCATAATTTATTTCTCTGAGTTCGAGTGTTATTCCACTATAGCAATTCAGTTATTATGTAGCGATTTTGATAATATCTAATAAAATAATGCCTTTACAAGTGAATAATTAGCCCAACTTCTTCATCGAACATGGAAATTTTGGAGGAATCTATTGCGTGATTGCTTCCTAGAGCGTGGCCAGAAATCAGGACAAATATCTCTCCGAAGCCACACGATAACAGCTTTTGCGTTTTCATCCATACTAATTAAGATTTGAGTAAATACCCAGATCAGGTTTTCTCTACCCAGAAATAAACCTGCAAAACAGGATTTCATCTTTACGCTGGAAGTATAAAAGAATTCGCTGTAATGCCGTGTTCTGAATTGCTTTTCCTCAAGCTGAGTTTCTCAGTTACTCAAACAGGCAACACGTCCAAAAGGAAAGAGTAAAAAACGATAAGCATTTAACAGAAAATTATAGAATATACATAATTCGGAGTACTGATTCCAGAACTAGTTTCTTCTCTACGAAACTGTTTATGAAAACGATGTTTATCTCTGACATTTTCAGAAACAAATTTCATCAGAGATATTTCTTTAGAAAAGTTCAAAACTTTGTGACAACCCTATTTCTGTAATGGAACTACAAGAAAATAGGTTTTAAACAATGAAAGTAGATTTTGCCGCGTATAAGAAAACTTTTCATTTTTCTACATAGCGAAATGGCTGGGCGATTACAGTGAAAGTGGTTCTTTCATCAGAATGACAACAAAGGTGAACGCCAGAAGCAAACCGCACAGTATAACGGGAACCGCAGTGGAATGCAGTTTCATGTAGTTCCTGAATACTAGATGAACGATTAGAGCACTCCAATTAAGACCAATGTAATAATCCCGCGCCTATTACAGAGCCTGTTGCAAAACGGAATTCCCACAGAGTAATGACGCATGAAAAGAGAGTCGCCTCAATGTAATATGTGCTGTTGAGTTCATCATAAACCACTGTAAGATTAATCAGGACGAGAACGAGAATCGGAATGACTTTGATATGACTCGGAATGAACCATAGTGGCAGTATCTATAGTGTAATCTTCACATGTAGATCCATGTGTTTGTTCAGAGAAGTGAGCTTGAATTCGTAAAGATATGGTCCGTTTTCAAAGATAGCAACCTGTTCAATCTATGTGGAATGAGAAGAGAAACTTTACAACAAAAATCATAGAAAATATTAATATTAACAACTATATTTCGCTATGTTACTTGCAACACTGCAATGTGTTACACACACACACACACGCGCGCGCGCGCGCGTTTACGTGTGAGAATGTGTGAAAAATCTGTTATGAATCATCCACAGCCATTTAGAGTTTTGATTTACCTCTTCTATAAATTCTTTATTAAATATACAATGAGATTTCCTATGCTACAATGATTGAATGACCCAAAAACATTTAGTATTTTTCTGTTATTGTACTGTTATTATACTGTTATTATTATATTTTTTCTGACGTTTAAGTAATTTATGATATAGTTTTCATCTCAGGTAAATTAATGAACAAAGGGTTTATAAATGATTGACGAACCCTTATTCTTCATTTGTTAAAATGAACCCAGTCTGATCCGTCAACCATTTACGTGAAATTATTAAAAGAACTTACGAAGAATTACATCCAAAGCGTATTTACACTCATATTTGTATATTTCAAACTCATTCGTCTCTAATTAACCGTGAAGATACATCAAAATGATCATTTACACAAACAATATGCTAACAGAATTATTTCGTTCAAAGAAAAATGTATCAAGCAGGTAGGAAGAACATTTAAAAGGCTATTTGAAATCATTGCGTAAACAGTGATAATTGTGTAAAATTAAATAATAAACATCAAAACATGTAAATTAAGGAAAACTTTCCGGTATATTTGAAATGAGATTGTTTTAATTCCTTACAGTAGTATTTAATACATAAAACATTTTGGGCAAGAAGAGGTATTTTACTATAAAACTTAAAAAGCATAATGTTTAAATGCATAATATCCAATAACGTGTTATGTGTTGTGAGTATGGATACTTCATTTAATTTATTACGGTTGTTTCTGAATCATTCAGGAGTTCTGCTTAATAATCCAAGCAACAAATGTTTAAGCGCTCAGTTACTCGTTCAACTATAAAAATAAAGGTGCGTGAAGAGGTTTCCTGTACACACAGTATTTTTTGGTGTGTGTGTGTGTGTGTGTGTGTGTGTGTGTGTGTGTGTGTGTGAGTGTGTGTGTGTAAGGGAGATACACGTATAGCGTCCAGATGAATTAATGTAAAATGTATTTTATTTGTTGTTTTGTTGTTAATATGTTACGTTAACAACCGAAACACTGAATGACTATCGTTAGTATGGAATATTAGTAAAAGCTATATTTTAATGCGTATCATTTGTTCCTGGGGTACTGATGTGCCAGGATCCTCCTCCTCCTTGGGTGCGCCGCTGTTCATTTACAAGTATGAAAGATCTACATAGGCCAAATTTCGAGATTTCATTTCAGTTCCCTCTTTACGATGTGATTTAAACCGATTTTAGCGTTGTGTAATCAATGTTGGACATTTAAATCTTGAGATATTGACCATGTAGAAAGCAATAAAAGGTACGAGATGAACAAACTGCGTTATTATTCAATTTATCTGCAAATTTCTGAAGGTAAGAAAAAGGTTTAGGGATTATTACACCGGGTTTTATTAGTTCGAAGATAAGATATCTCGCATTGTTCCGGTCTGCCTTCGCAAGAGCTATGTCTCTCTTCTTCCGCAAGTTTATAAAACTCTGTATCGATCGCTCGATTGATATAGCCAGAGTAACTATTGAGGGACTGGGCTCTTCCGAGCCATTTCTTCCAACGGTTTGCTTTTCGCGCGCAACAACGGCGAGCCGACCGTTCGAGCACGCCCAACTTACGCGTTAAGCCAGAGATATCAAATATTTCCCCCTCGAATGTTATCGCGTTTCTCAGACCACGCTATGGATTTCTGAACAATAAGTCGAAACACTTGAGGAAATCGCTAAGAAACTTCCGCGCGGCCGGAGGCGGCGGCGACGGAGGGGGGTGGGTGGGTGGGTGGGTGTCCGCTGCGCTGTTTCTAAGAATTGTTTGTTTCTTGTCAACGCTTCGGAAAGAAACAGGGTCAAGTAAAGAAAAGAGAAGCGAGGGAGAGTTTGTGGGTATCAGACAGTTTATCAGCTGTCGACTCCGAACGTTTACTCTTGCAGTCACGCGGTTCATACACGACGCGCGCAATAGGATGCTTCAAAAAGAATTGGCCAGTTGCCAAAAATTTCAATCTATGACGGGAAAGTCAATAAATACATTACCCATATCAGTGAAATTGTATGTTATTAATGTGTATTCATCAACAATGAACAGCCGGCTGAGTTTATCTCAGAGTGAGCATTAGCGATGACTCTGGAACAGTTGTGACCGGGAGGTCCTAGGGTTCGGTTCCCGGTGATGGCGGATTTTTGACACTAGCTATATAGCTGGGTTGAATTCAACCGCTGCCTGCAGAAGAAGATTAACGGCCGGTAACTTTCCGAGGTTTCCCCAATCAATACCAGGCGCATGCCAGAGCAGTATCCTAACAAACGGGCCACGGACCGCGCGGGATTTTTCCTTCCTCTTTCTTGTTCTTCACTACGCTACCACACGTCGGGAGCTCCGGCTGTGACGGTGCCCCCCTGGAGGGATACGTGCAGGGGGAACCCCGACAACGCAACGTATAGGTAGGCAGCGGATCTCACCATACAACGGGGGAGGTATCACCGCTCACATCCGCTATAAAACATTCACTACACTAACGGGACTAATAATCAGAGCACTTGGCGTGCCCGGAAACATCAATCGATCAATTAGTCAATATTTAACTCGGGTAATAATCGCATCGATTATTTCTCCAAATAATCACCTTCAATATTAAGACATTTGTCTTGTCTAATTTTTATTTTAATGTATTAGAATGTCATCAATAAGAACCTATGCCTCTGGATGAACAGGAAACACTTCACCGCTCTTTTGATCTTTGGTAGCGAGGCAAGACTTCTGACACGAATTGCAGATCAATTCTCATCGTTCTGGATGTCCCTCGTGCATCTATGATCATGGGCCTCTTTTCCAAATTTTAGATCCTTATTTATTTAAACTACGCTATTCTCAATTTGACTTTATTTGTGAAGTTGTGGCATCGCTAGTACTTAAGATCGTTATGAAATGGCGTTTGACTGCGCGCTTCGTTCGAAAGAATCAACGTCATACGCAGTTTTTAACTGTTTTTTTGACGTAAAATAAATAAATAAAGACGTGTTCAAAAATTATCTTTTTTTGCGATTCATTTGTACAAGTATTTCATCTCAAAAATATCAGCTTCGACATATGCTTCCCGTTTTGCCCATATGTTTCGTGTTCTATCCACGATTTTGTTTAAATTTGGGAAAAAAGTAAAACAAATTTTAAAGAAACCAAACAACTTTCAGATTCAATGTAGATCCTAAAACTGCATTTAAGCGTTCGCTAGTTTTTGAAGCATCCTGTAGAATATAATCAACGCAAAAATTTAATTTCATTCAATCTATCTTTAATAACACACACATTAAAGGCAATGTAGATGTATGGAATATCCGATAAAAGTATTGCTACCTCTTCATTCTGTCTGTGATTGATCCCATTGAATTTGACTTGATAATTTCGCGAAATATGGAGCAGGTTCATAGTTGAGGGAAATAGAGGGAGAACGATTCGTTCCGGCAGTACATTTTTAAGGGTGGCAATTTTTATTCTAATGACGATGTATTTAACGTCAAACCTAACTTCTGTTCGTCCATACAATATAGAAACGATCCTTAAATTGTTTTTACTTGGTATTAATATTTCGAAGGTAAAGGGCGACAGAAAAATCACTTGGTAAGCCATTGATTAGAAGCATAGAAGCGTGTATGTAATCAGACATATGCCTAATAAGGTGGGATAGAATTATAAAGGGTATTTTAGATTTCGAATAAGAAATATTTCGAGTAAGAACAATAAAACTCTTTCCAAATACTAACACCAGAAATTATCTCTTGTACCCTCGGCTATTGAAACACTCTTGATTCTGGTCAACTTTGAACATAACAGAATTTTATGTGTAGAACTGCCAATGTCTGATTATTGAACGAGAGAGACAACTAGTGGTATTCCAACAACACATCTCGAATTGTTTGTAAATTTACAATTATTGAACATTCAAAACGTCGAACACAAATGAGAGCTGGGCCATTTTTCTGGAGGCGTTATTAAGAGAAGATTGAGAATGTTGTTAGGGCTTCATGTAAAGTATCCCCAAAATAAAAATATCCATTTCAAATTTAAATTCTTGAGTTCCGCCAGATCGATCGGATATATCAAGTTTTGGCAAAAATGTCTGCACGATTTATGTTCTAGCAGCGACCACTCTTGGAGAAACGGACGGGCAAATTGAGAATTGTTTACCGTAAGCAAATTTTTCCGTATCGAGGACCTACACAACGTGGATTGTGACAACACAACGTGTTAGATGTAATTTACTACATAAGAGAACAAGATTTATTCTGTTTCTCGCCCTTACTTAGTAAAAAGAGGAATTTATGTAATCGTGCGCCAGAAAACGGCGAATTTGTGGCAAAAAATCCTTCTTGCAGAACTCTAGTGACGAGAAAGTGGATAAATCGTGTTGCTAAATATATTGACTAAACTGATTGACAGCCAAACGTGTATCTGCGTGGCAGTCCGTCCATCTTTGGTCAACGCTAGCGCCTAAATATGTCAGGCGATTTTCTTCAAAATTGATATTCATCAATCGATCTGAATGAACTCAAGGCTTTGGGAGTTTCAAATGGATATTTTGATTTTTGAAGGCACTTTAGAAGAAACCTCAATACGATTTTCAAAATGTTCTCAAGAAGTGCCACAAGTTTTTGATAAAACTTCGTCCTTGGATAGCATTAAGATCGCTTAAGAGAATTCTGCAGGTCTGATGTTTGGCAAAATCCCAGATTTTTTGAAAATTGTAAAAGTATTTTTTTGTCTTACAACAATTATAATATTGAAGAGAGAGATTTTTTCTTAAGAAAATCTGTCTTTTAAATATGGGTCTTTAAATAAGTTAATATTCAATTATTCGAAAATATTTATATTATTCAAAAAACAGCTCCAATTTTTTAAATTTTTTTCACGGATAGAAGAAGGGATGCACGAATGGCGCGGGTCTCATTTTCGTTGAACTCTGAATTTTCGAAAATTGAAAATTTAGATATAGTTTGGGAAAATATAAGAAAATATATAAAATAACTAGTTTATATTAGGGACTCACAGAACACTTTTTTCTGCCGTAAAATCGCCACATTCCACTGGAGTATTTCAATACTTTCTCATTACTATGTAATTGTGACATGACAGCAAGAGCATGTTTAGAATAAAGTCTATTGTCCAATTGTGTACTCTCAAATGCACAAAAGCCTTAAATGTTTACTCTCGTTAGTCGTTGATGGGACACAGAAATACTATCGTCCTGATCCGCTCTAATGACTGTGAACAATTGTTGAAACGTAGTCTTCTTAATATCAAATTCATAAGTCAAATACTTTAAAATGTCTGTCGTGAACACCGAGAATACGAGACTTTTAGCTACGTGTCATTAAGCCGTTCAGCAACTAAAGTGGGATAGTCTCTATTACAGCTACGCCAGATAAGCATCACTTGATACCTCAGTTGACAGGAAGCATTACAGCGACAAACTTTAGTTGGCAGAGGCATGAATTACGACAAAGCTGACGCTCGATGACAATGTTGGCAGTGCTGATGGATTCGTGAATTTAGCCGACATTCAACTCGCCACCCCATTACAGGCGACGATCTTAATATACAGCAGCGCGTCCCGCAAACAGCGTCTCTCTTTCGCAAAGAGTTTTGGTTTCCAGAGGCAAAGTGCCTACTTCCAGGTGCGATTTTCTCCGCCGGTAGACCTATACATCGCTCGGCGCCGATCTGTGTACATGATTTCCTACCGCGATATTCGTCACGCATTTTGCTTGAAACAGAGGCAACGATGACGCATTATCCGACATTAATAACGCCGGTGACTACCACAATGACGATTTTCTGAGGCCTCGGAAGCTCGACGCAGTAGCGGCAGAGGCGGCGGTGGCGGCGGTGGCGGCGGCAGTGGCGGAGGAGGCAGTGGCGGCGGCGGTGGTGGCGGTGGAGGCGGCGGTGGAGGCGGCGGCGGTGGAGGCGGCGGCGGAGGCGGCGGCGGAGGCGGCGGCGGCGGTCGCGGCGGCGCCGACGACAGTGGCAGAGAAGCGTTGAGAGGGGTTAGGAGAGGGCTGGCGTTCGCTCAAGGAGGCACGCCGCCTGAGGTGCAGGTGGTGGAGGGGTGGCGGTCGGGGCGGGGCGGGACCGAGCGAGGGTGGGAAGAGGGTGCGGCGCAAAACAAGGCTCGATCGGGGCGCGCAGAGAAGCCCGGAGGGGCGCGGGGCGTGGATGCGGGAAACGGTGGGGAGGCGGCGAAGGGAAGGGTAGCACCGCGCGCCCCTCCTCTGGCCCGCTCTCCCATCCAGTCGCCTCCCACACCCGCCGCCGCAGATTAATTAGTGGTGTGTAATTAATACCTGGCGCTTCGCCGGTGAGGTCGTGGCGCAACGCGGCGGCGCTGCGGGGAGCTGCATGCTTGCGCGCGGTGGCGGCGGGGGGCGGCGGGGGGCGGAGACGGCGAGGACGGCGGCGCGAGCACGGCCCCGGGTGCCGCAAAGCACCGCCGCCTTCCCCATCTTCACCCAACCCCCGTCCCCACTTCCGTCACCCTCCTCTTTCCAGCGCCTGTCCGCCGCCCAAGAGCCCTTCTCCGCCTCTCGGGGGCTCATCTCCGCAGTTCGCGGCGGCGGCGGCCGCGCTTCATCGGCGCTGCCGCTGCGCCCCGCCCCTGCGACGCGGCCACGCGCTCGCGCCCGCCGTCAAGCGCGGAACCCCCCTCGCCCGCACGCGCCTGCACCGCCGTGCCGCCTGCTGCAGAGACTTGTCGTCTCGACTTTCATCCTGTCACCTCGCTAACTGTCGTCCCATCACCCCGGCGCCCAGCCATCCGTCTGCCCGTCATCCTGCTCTGCAGTCATCCCGCCGTCCCGTCATCCTGCCTACCGGTGCCATCCCGCCGTCCAGCCATCTTGCTGTCCAGTCAATCCGCCATTCAATCATCCCACCGTCCAGACATCCGCCGTCCAGTCATCCGCCATCCTGCTGTCCAGTCATCTCACTGTCTCGTCATTCCGCCGTCAAGTCATTCCGCCGCCAAGTCATTCCGCCGTAAAGTCATTCCGCCGTCAAGTCATTCCGCCGTCAAGTCATTCCGCCGTCAAGTCATTCCGCCGTCAAGTCATTCCGCCGCGTCCGCTGTCAAATCATTCCGCCGTCATTCCGCTGTCAAGTCATTCCGCTGTCGTCAAGTCATTCCGCCGTCAATTCTGTCATTCCGCATTCCGCCGTCAAGTCATTCCGCCGTCATTCCGCCGTCAAGTCATTCCGCCGTCAAGTCATTCCGCCGTCAAGTCATTCCGCCGTCAAATCATTCCGCCGTCATCATCCGCCGTCAGTCATTCCGCCGTCAAGTCATTCCGCCGTCAAGTCATCATTCCGCCGTCAAGTCCTTCCGCCGTCAAGTCATTCCGCCGTCAAGTCATTCCGCCGTCAAGTCATTCCGCCGTCAAGTCATTCCGCCGTCAAGTCATTCCGCCGTCAAGTCATTCCGCCGTCAAGTCATTCCGCCGTCAAGTCATCCTGCCGTCAAGTCATCCTGCCGTTAAGTCATCCTGCCGTCCAGTCAACCAGCCGTTCAATCATCCTGCCGTCCAGTCATCCCGCCGTCCCATCAACCCAATGCCCCGTCATTCCTACATCCCTCATCCCATCGTTCCGCCATTCTACTGTTCCGTCATCGCACAATTCCACGAAATCGCTAAGCAAGTGTTGCGTTGACCCAAGATTCAGTTGTGTCAGTATGTCGGCGTGTTGTCTTGCAACAATTCCGCAATCCTGACAACCCGTTGTTCTTCCATCACACTATCCCGCAATCCTGCAATTTCGCGATTTTTTTGTGCTGCTATTCCTCCATACCGTCGTCCTCTCCTATCCTCAAACACGTCATCCTCTCTACAGACCACTCCACCATTCCACTATTCTTTCATTCCGCTCACTCGTCATCCATTCATTTCGCTACCCGCTCATTCAGTCATCCCTCCCGCCATCCAGCAATTTCGTCCGCCCTCCTCGCCATCCGCTCACCCTCCATCTCATCTGCGCGCCCTCCATGTCGCTCGCCATCCCGCCCGCGCGCGCGCGCTTCCCCTCCGCTCCCCGCCCCCTTGCCTCGACGAGCCACTCGACGTTTCGCCGAACGTGATTCAGGATTAGAGTGTAACTCAATCCGGAGAGACATAATTTTCCGTTTGAATGGGCTTTGCGTAATCGAGTGTCACAAAGGCAAATGCCCTTCTGCGCGGCGCGTATGGTGGCGCGGATGATAAAGGGAGGGCGGACGCGAAGTTGATGGCTGACGTTTATACTCTTTTGTTAAGATTAAATTAAAATATTTAATAATAATAAAGTTTTATTCGGTAGGCGGCAGAATTATTACGACAGTATCGTTTCGTTAAACGAGACGTTTGGAACATACTCATGGTGAAGATTAAAAGAATTAATAGTATACCAATAAGCAAAATTCATAAACTAAAATGCACTTAAACTGTTGTAACTCTCCTTAAAATGTCTAAGATTGACAGACTTAAGCTGTTACTCCAACAAGTTAAAATGTCTATCGAGATATAAAAGTTACAATACGATTCTTAATAATTTTGCAATGGTGAGTTAAATTCAAGTCAGTTCTTTTGACCAGCAAGAACTACTCAAAGCCTGGACAGATCAAAGTTCGTGTAAATGGAAAGAGGACGTACTCACAAGATATAACGTCTTCGTTCAGTGTCACAAACTTTTTCTATCCAGGTCAGCAGCACTTCGTACGCTATTCGGCTTTAGTTGAATTTATTCCAGCTTACGTGTATCTGCAAAGAGAAAAAAAAATCAGTTATTACAGTGTAAATTTGGTGTAATGCATACGTAAACATATCCATGCAGCATTATATATATTCGTACAATTGATTCATTGAAATAAAAAATAATTACTAATCAATTGTGACAATATGTGTGCTTACGTTTACTATAAACGAGACAAATAAGAGTACTCAAATTAGAAGTAGAATTGTGTGGCACATTTTCAAAATTTTGCAAGAATGTCTCATAAAGGGCGACTAACAACAATGTGACTAGAGAATGAGTGGAGGCTTTTGATGATCAACAACCACGCGTTGCTATTGAAAAGAAAAGTACACAAGGGAGTATAAATTCTGATATCTTCCAAACTACAGAGAACCTGATTTTTTTTCTAGGTTTTTATCCAGCCGATAGCCGGTTGCCCTTGACGTCTCGATGGGACGCATATTCGACCGTACCCAGACACAGACTCACTTGCGGGATTCTCTGATCTGGAATGAACAGGACGCGAGGCCTCTCGCGACAACGCATATATGAGAGACAGACAACCATGCCCAAGGTGGGACTGGAACCCGCGACTCTTCGGTCTGAAGCGGTACATTCTCTTGGCCACCTCGGCCTTCCAGGTTGGCTGAAACTTTTATTAAATAATTAGAAAGAAAGATGTTTGATATTTAAGGAAAGCTCTCCCCGAAATTCAGAAAATGTAATAAGATGATTAGAGGATCCAATAGACGAGACGTAATAAGGGACGGAGTTAAAATTATTGGAAATGATATGACAGTAAAAGAAAATTGCTTCCAAATCTATGAAACATTTTTTATACCACTGTAGTAAAAATAAAAACATATGGTGAAAATTCAAAATAGTTATAAAGGGCTGATATGCAAAGTCGACAATAATTCCCTGAATGCTTTCCATTACTATCTCATTAAAAGAACACACACCACAGACGTATTTATTTATTCACATCAAATTTTTCCTGAGCCTAGGAGCACAATTATCAATATAATAGAAGGGACACAATTTTTCCTTCTTAGTAACTCAAGTTCCGAAATAATCGCCTTTGAAAATGCAAAGTGCAGCACACGCTCCGAAATATATTTACGCAAATGACATATGAGAAACACGACGTTGAATAATGGAACGCCTACGACAAAAGACCGCCGAGATAAGGGAATTTCTACCGAACACATGCAAAATATACAAGCGCATCTCGGAGATCGCATTATAAACTAAGTTCTGTTCCTGCCGGGACTCGCGGAACAGCCAAGTTTATCTCGGTCAAAAGTTGCCTCTACATTAACACACTTATATCTGTCGTAACCTATGTCGAATAAGCGGGATGGGGCGTTCTGATTACATTTATGATCAGTCCTTAGATGCAGGTTGGTAAGTTGGGTAACTCTGTTTCGTCCGGGTGCTGAACACAGTTCGCCATCGCGGTTGCGTAATTAGTCATGGCAGCGTGGCCGCGGTCGATAGTGGCGCCGCCAAGCGATGCGCAGCGCGTGGCGCCTGCGGTGCCCTTGCTCTCGACGCGCGCCGCCAACGCGCCTTTCCAAACGCCCGCTCGAGAAAGGCAAAGACGCCCGCCTGAGGGGACTCGCGGCTTCAGCGATGTCACTGCAGTGCCTCTCACCGGAGGGTCCTAGCGTTTGAGTTGGCAGGGACTTCGATCACTAGCTTGATAGCTGGATCCAGTTGAGCCGCTTTCTGGAGGATAATTATAGCGGCCGGCTGCTCTGATCGGTAGTTTCCCGTGTTTTTGTCGGACCAATACCAGGTGGATGCTGGAGCAGTACCCTAACAAACGGGCCACGGACCGCGCGCAATCTTTCCTTTCCCTTCCTTGTCCTATTTTACACACACGTCCACTTCAATGCACTACACTAATCATTAAATATACTATATTTTAGCACTTGCTAAAAAATGTGTTATGCGTAAAAATGTTAAAAAAATGAGTAAAAATTGTTACCAAATGCTGACAAAAATGAGTAATTGTATGTTTGACGGTCGGTGCAGTATATTTCTGAAAATTTTCAATCGGCGAAAAAACGCAAAATTGATCGCAAAATGCGAAATCACATACAAAGTGTAAAATGGTCGTCAATTTGCGATATAATTGTTAAATTGCATTTTATGGTTTCCTTTGTGTTTGCTCTCTAACTAGGGGTGTGTCATCGAGAACAACACATCGATATTTGAAAACATACAATTTGAGAGTGGATATGTTTATTAGTTTATAATTAAGATTTAACTTACACAACAAAGTAAAAAAGTAATAAGAGAACTAAAAATCTGATCCTGAAAGCCTGAATTCTCAGGGTCATTCTAAGGGGTCTCAGCATTTAGAGCTCGGTGTACGGAGAAGGTCACGGGAAGATGAGGAAGGCCCTACGCCTTAATGACACGCTGTATTTCTTACGCTTCTTGCGCTTTTATATTTGTTTAAGTTCACTAATAACAAAATGTTGAAATTAGTTTCTCTTATTTCCTAACTTATAATATTTCATGACTAAAAAGCATTAATATAATTGTATCTGCTAGAGTCCTCAATTAATAATAAATTTCTCAAAAAATGCTACAAAATGCTACATCTTAATTTTTATGATGTTATAGACTTGATTTCAAAATGCGATTATTTGAAGTTTAAAGTGCTAAATTCTACCATCACTATCATACATTTTGGGAGACAAGTCGAGAGCTGAGAGCTTGTCCTGATAGGGGCTGTACCCCGCGGGTGAGATACCTGGCTGTGAAAACCCCGCATGCCGACTAGTAGGGTCAACGTTGGATCTTACCATCCAGCGGGAGAAGAACATAGTAATTGTCCGTGATTTAAACATGCACTACACTGATGAGACTAATGACCATAGCACTTGACGCTCCCAAAAACACGAAATAATCGATCAAGAAAGAAAAAAGAATGAAAGAAAAGAGAAAAAGAATGAAAGAAAAGAAAAGAAAAGAAAAGAAAAGAAAAGAAAAGAAAAGAAAAGAAAAGAAAAGAAAAGAAAAGAAAAGAAAAGAAAAGAAAAGAAAAGAAAAAAGAAAAAGAAAAGAAAAGAAAGGGGACTATGACGAAATACGGCCCGGCATGTGCCACAGCGCGCTTTCTGCCGTGGCGCCGCTCGTGTCGCCCACATTCCACAAACGCTCTGGGCGCCAGTCCACTAACGCACAGCCACCGCAATCAATAAGCATCTTTAGAACCCCTTGTAATTTCTTTCCTCCTTGATGATATGAAATCGGTTGGCACGGCAGTGATTTTTTGTATAGACGCCGCAACGACAACGTCACGCAATCGAATTTGAACTTTCTAAAACCCCTGGAATCGGTCATCCATAAATCCGCCGGCGTCATATTATACGCACATTTGTTTATCATTTTTGATGAATTATATAAGCCTCAGTTTAGAACACACTGTTGTCAATAGAAAATCAGTCGTTCAAGCTTAAACAAAATGTGCGAGTTTGCAATTGTTTCAGTATTTTTCTGACTGTGGGGGGATTTTTGACACTAGCAACATTGCTACTAGGTCTAATTCACGCAACGAATGGAAGAGAATTTCAGCGGTCGCTGCTTTGACAATTTTACTGGATTTTCCGATCAACACTAGGCGAATGCCGGAGTCGTATCTTAACAAATGGGCCATGGACCGCGTGCCATCTTTTCTTCCTCCTTCCTGTACTATCCTGCTCCTTGTCCTTCCCCAAGGAGAGGGGAACGCACAAATGCGCATGTTGTGTTCATCATCATGCTTACATTACCTGTTCACCACAGAAAATGTGACTTTTGCTAGGAGGAAACAATGGTTTCCTTGCTCTCTTTTGCACTGATGATGTCGCGTTGTAAACTACTTTTCCTGACACTTCAGCCATTTCGTTTGTTGTCTTCCTCAAAGCGAAAGGGTAATAGGCTACGTTTAGTTTATAAATAATGTACGGTCAATCAGGACTTTTAAGTCAGCCAGAAAATCAGATTACGTTTTCGTCGAGCAGTTCTATTGCTTTCCGTGTTCCGAGAAATGGATTTCCAAGAGGTTCTGTGAATCTATTTTCCGCCAACTAGAAGGGACACACACAATTGTCCTGCTCTTGCTGTCCCCGCCGTTAATACGTTGACATGATTTGAGCGACTGAGATAAATGCCGCTCATGGAATAACTCCAGATTAGATTTCCATTTCTCAGCACTCATTTTACTATTACGAGGGACTGGTCGGGAAGAGAGATCTGCAGATTACTGTTCAATCGCCGTCTCAGCAATGCACTAAGTGAAATAGAATTCAAATGGACCGATACTGAGGCTAAAGTATGTTCATGCAAACACATTAACTGATTTTCTTTAAACCATCAGTTTGAGAATGTGTCAATCACAATTGAATATGGTGTCATGTCATCAGTAAAGTGTCATCGTGTTTGAATATTCCATTACACTTGAAGAAAAGTAATTCCAAATGAGTGGGCAAATTATAATTATGAGAACTGGAGAGCCGGCGCGCGACTAGCTCTGTTCATATAGCCATAGAGGATAATCTGTAACATTATCTTCAAGCACCATTGGCGACGTTTGCAGCTGCACACACGTGTGGTACATTAGAATATACTACATTACGATCGCTTCACGTTTTTCTTCAAAGATGAGGTTGGTAGCAACAGCAGTGCTTTTATGTACAAACTCGATATCATATCAGCATTTCACTAAACATATTTAAGAGACAGTTATCATCGATTTACAAAATATAATTCTCAGTAAATTGTCTCTGCATTAAATTTCTTCACGTATTTAGAACGTGGTTGCTAGTAGAAATGATTTTGATGGAACCGAACTATTAATGTAATAATGATGCCTGCCACTCCCCTTAGTCCTCGGAAGGCAAAGAAAAGTGGCAATCAGTAGTTTATATTTACGTGACGAAAGAGAATGAAAATAATTTCAAATGGTATTAATTTTCGAAGCCTGTTAAGCATCTTAGGAAAACTGAGATAATCCCATGACTGGTAGCAACCTCTGTCAATGATAATAATCATTAAATAACGTAAGCACCACGTAATTCATAGGATCTACTGAGAAAACTGTGTTTTTGAAAACGAATAATCAGCAGAGCCGGGAAATGAAACGGTCCCCCTTTCATTGGTTTGGACTGTCGACAGATCCATTGCTTTCTCCCCCATCTGAAAGAAACTGAGGGATGAATAGCTCAGAAGGGATTAGAAGTGTGCCGATTTCTATTCCCAGAATTATTAGTGTCGATCTCTATACTCATGGGACACTTTGAAGAGAGTTGGTAAAGGACGTGTGCCCTTTTAAATAATATAGGACGGCACATAACAATGTAAGTTATAAAATCAAATGAAAATTCGAAACGAAAACAATATATTCACGTACGAAGACGAATGCATGAAAACAAACGCTCTAATTTTCGGAATATGGTTGTGAAGTGAGAAGTAATTTTCAGGATAGTAGCGTTCGTATCGTCTTATTTGTAAATCTGTGTTAGTATAGGTTTAAACTGAATATAATTAAAAAGGAATGTAGGTACTGAGTATGTTGTAAATGTTTTTTGTGCAAAACCGGGTAAGTGGCTCGGGGCAACAATTGACATGACTGCAGTGCCTGTGACCGGGAGGTCGTAGGGTTTGAGTCCCAACGTTAGCAGGGTTTTCGGTACTAGCTATGAAGATTTCAGTCTCTGTCTAGAAAAGAATTCTAGTGTTCGGCGGCTGTGTTCGGTAGTTTTCCGTGGTTTCTTCAATCAACACTGAATGCCGGAGCCGTATACAAACATGCCAAAGACCGCGCGATCCTTCCGTCTTCTTCCTTGATCTATCCTCATCCCTTACTTGTACACCCCCACTTACAAACACTACACTACCACACATGTCAGGAAATTAGCGCCTGCCCCTGTTTGGGCGGTGCCCCGCTGGTGGGAGGTGTCTCGAAGGAGAATCCTCCGCAAGTCAACGTGTAGGTACGCGCCGGATCTCACCATCCATCGGGCGAAGAACAGAGCCACCTGTGATAAAAACATACACTGTACTTACGGGCCTAATAAACAAAGTGGTTTAATAAGCACCCGGAAACACGAAAAAATCAATCGATCAACAGGCAAAGAAATGGCAAAATTGACTTGGCAACTGAGTCGAGCGCCGTATGCAAACCAAATGCGCACATTCGACATGCATTCACTAAGCGAATAAAATGTTTTATTCACATTTTCATCCCCTTTTTAATTGGTGAAACTTCTCTATTTCTGTTTATGAATCCTCTTAATTAGGGAGTCGAATCTTTTCGCGACGATTACTGCTTCTGTGCGAACACAAATTGCAATGTAATTGAGATATCGCGCGGCGTTTCGCAGTCCCTCTTATTATTTCCAGTCCAGCTCTCCCTCTTTCAGCATGGTCTCAGCAGATAGATTCAAGGGCGCTCAATAGAACTTGAGCTTCTAGAGTCCCGCAAGGAGAAGCGCTTGTTGAAAACTTTTGATGCGAGTGGTATCGAGTACAAACCATTGATCGCGTCATGAGAAATATCCCACATTTTTGCTTCAAAGCGATACTGCTGATATTTGTAAGTAATCATTATAACGTAAAAAATAATCTGTTTAATCAAACGACCCTTATTCTTTTTTTAAAGTTATGTTCCATTTTCGTAAGAACGTTATAAAAGACCTTAACTGGTGTCAACAATTCAAAATTAAAAGGGAAGAGACACTTTCAAAATAAAGTGAATAAATTCAATTACTATAATTTTTGAATTATTGACGTAAATATAAAATCCAAGTTAAAAATTTATCTATACATTGTTCGAACTTTTAATATTTTCTTTATGAATTCCTGAAGATTGTAGAATTAAAAATATTACATATACACATATTGTACATCTTCCAAATTCCCTAATGATCTATGATACAGATCGGGCGAGTTCCAACGGCAGTTCGTGACAAGAGGATTCCGCTGAGAATTTCTTGTAACCAAAGTTTGGATATATTTTAGTTCAAATGCTTTAGATCACGATTTTATTTATAGGAGAAATAACGCCTCCACGTCTTTCACTTTTCTTTCACATTTATTTTTAAGAGAAACTAAATGATTTGGACTTTTAGAGCTTCCCGATTATGAAAAGTTCCAAAAAACAAACTTTTGCAACGTTTACATTTGCTTTGATTATTTTATTTATTCATCATTGATTAAAATGTGTGCGCGCGCTCACAAGTGACGAAACCAAAAGGAAGTTACAGTTGATATTAGTCGGTAAGTTTTCTTTATAATTCTGTCAGTTTTTTATGACGGCGAAATTAGAATGACTGCATCCCCAATACAAACTAAAATCTTTTTATTTCCTGAGCGCAAAAAAGTTTAAATGAACAAGATCCAAACAGCATTGCAGTAGTTTCCTCCCATACTATGACAAAATTTTCCATTTTGACAACGCAGGGAAAATCGATAAGGACCACAGGGATGGGAACAATGATTTTACAGTAGCCTTTGTTACTACATCGGGGATAATTACACTCGGGATCGTGAATGCGCGCGTTATCACAGAAAAGCGTTATCATCTCCGCGACTGTCAGTGAGCGAGCAAGACGAGGACAATGGTTGGAGTAACGGAGGGTCTTTCTCGGGCGCCACTGAAGCAGTAATTGAATTGCAATCCACCAAAAAATAGCGACGAAAAAGAAATTAATCGGTAGGACGCAGGAAGTCTCAACTCCGGGCCTTTTCAAAGGGCGCTTCGCTTTAATTGTGTCTGCTAGACCCTGCATAATTTAACGACCGGCGAAAATGAAAATTAAGTTTTGTATCCAGTTGGTTGCCAATCATCACAGTATGCTTTCATAATCACGTTGGCCAGAGTATCTATAATCGACTTTCGGATAGCCTGCCCCGGGTCTTCAAAGAAAGCGAAGCCGAGAACTTGTTCTAATCTGCATTGTCCTTCTTGAAAAGTTTGAGAAAATAGTAACGATGTTGTGATTGGAGGCACACAGGAGATTTCAAAAGAACGGTAAAACTTAAGAGAGATTCAACAGCGAAACATTTACATTACAAAAATGTATTTAGAACGTCATTTTAACTCCGTATGTCGATTCTCTCGTAAATTGCAAACAATATACACTACATAAATAATTATATTTTTAAATATCTAATTGAATGTAACAATATTTATACTGAAAAACACGAAACAAAAAAAGCAAATTAACTTCACTGAAATTTAATGCAACAGAACGGACACCACATATTTATCAAACAATCTGTATTTTTTCAGTTTTTTTAATTAAGCCTATACGCATGGGATAACAACGTTTAATGATCAGTTTGTTTGATTTAAAAATTTTGGACCTGCATATATTCATGTTTACAATAATGTTATTACGGTTACATTTTAGAAGAGTAAAGAAATCTTTCACTTCATATACATGTTCATTTACTCAATATCAAAACACTCTTTAATCATACATTATTCTTGAGGCAGGTATTTAAACCTTCACCTTAGTAAGTTTTAATATGTGTTTTTGACGAAAAAACTGGATGGAGGAGACTCGAGAGAACGGAACTCAGGAACGAAAAAAAATCAATATTTGATCAAACGGAAAAATTAAGTGGCTTTTGATTGATTGATTTTTTCGTGTTTCTGGGCGCGTCAACTGCTTTGGTCATTAGTCCCGTGAGTGTAGTGCTTTTTTTCGGGAGATGGCGGTGATCCTCCTCCGCTGGATGGCGAGATCCGACGCCGACCTACCGTCAACTAGTGGGGTTTCCCCCTAACCAGGACTCTCCCACCAGCGAGACACCGCCCCAGCCGGGACAAGCTCTAAGCCCCCGACCGGTCTCCCGGAATATGTGGCAGTGTAGTGCATGTTAGTGTAAGTGTGTGTGTAAGGGGAGTGGATAGGACAAGGAAGAGGAAGGAAATATCCCGCGCGGTCCGTGGCCCGTTTGGTAGGGTACTGTTCCGGCATTCGCCTGGTGTTGATCGGAGAAACTACGGAAAACTACCGATCAGAGCAGCCGGCCGCTAGAATTCTCCTCCAGACAGCGACTGAATTCGATCTCGCTGAAAAGCTAGTGTCGAAAAGCTAGTGTCGAAAATCTTGCCACCGACAGGACTCGAACCTAGGACCTCCCGGTCAAAAGGCGCTGCAGTGACAGTTGAAGCACTGAGCTACCGCTTCCGGTAAAATTAAGTGGTGTGAACCTGATATGCGCAAAAATAATAACAGATAGAAAAACGAGTCTAGCTGCTGTTAGCCGTGGAACGCCAAAGAGCAGGAAAACAAGACGTAGAGAAGGTTATGATCCCAATCCAAGATGACTTACGGATAGATTAAGAGCCAAAAAGTTGAGGGCGGATACACGGTGATAGCTGTTGAGGAACTCTGTTTCTTTATAATTAACTTTTAAAATATTCAATGGAATTTCCACATTTATTATTGTTATCTGATACTTTGTGTAAATATTTTGTCATAAATAAACTTTACTGCATCAATAACCTAGTAATGACATCCTTCATGAGATAATTATTTGATATATCTTAATTACACTCAGGGAATTAAAGTAAAAGACGTTCTTTAACTAGAACATCCTGACACGCACGTTCCCCAACTCAGTGACTTGCATTTTAGCGCTTCCTCGGCAAACAACGTCCTGGCAAGAAACAAACCAATTAGTTCACTTGCTTTCACAACTACGTGTCACCGAGCCACAACCACCCTTTCTTTGCTCATCGCCGACAATAAGATATTGACTTGGATGCACGTCGCAGGGATGACACAAGGGGCACGTCGAGAGCAAATCACAAGCGCACGGTATTTACTCAATTCCCTCCGCACAAATTACACGCCTTTTATCTGTACTTTTCATTTCCCGGGCGTCGCCGCGCCAACAGTGTTTGTAAAATCGCGCCACACAGTCGGGAATATAAATGGCGCAACCTGCCACGAGCACGCCAGCCGTGGTGCCTGCCTCTTCGGTGCCCCGCCCCCTCTCCCCCCCGCCACTGCAGCGCCCGTCGACCCTGCCACCGCCCCTCCCGCCGCCGCCGCCGACCTCGGAGAAGAGGGACGAAAGAGCCCTTTTCGCGAGGTGAGGCCGCCTCTCCCGGCCCCGTGTCCCCGCCCCTCTCCCTACTCCACCCCGCCCCCCCGCCCCCGCGCTCCGACCTCCCTCCGCCTCTTACGCGCGCTTGTCGAATACCCTATACATCAACATAGTTGCGGCCTTTGTGTGGCCAATCGATAGAGTTGAAAGGAGTCCGGAAAGCGCTTACCTCCCGCCTCCCCGCGAAATTCTATTCATCGTACTTAGCTGGAGAGCTCGTTTGCCAACTTCTTTCGATTTTGTTAATATTTAAGGGAGGAGTGCGAAAAACTTTGCGAACGCTCTTAATTCGGGGAATAGAAGTAATTGGGAAGGCCGCAGTCGCTCCGTCGAATTTCTCGGCAGACAGTGGAGAGGCGGGAGACTCGCGGCGCGGCTAGCGGTGGGCTGCCGCACCTGGTACCTGGTTCGAAGCTCGGGCGCTTAATATTGAAACGACCGTGAGGTGAAGTTCGCGAATCATAAGTGTAAGTGTATGTAATAATAATGGCGATTCCGTCACTCAGCGATCCTAGGGTCAAGCCTGGACGGTGTCGGATTTTCGACACATTTGTGGTTACATTCAAGACGTCTCGCGGCGAGATGTGGAGTCCCTAGAGATGTAGATCAATGCAAACTGAACGTCCGCCGCCCTTTAAAATCATCTCACACCGGCTTCGATGGCTTAGGGCATCACCTGATGTCACTGTGGTGCCTCTGACCGGGAGGTCCTTTGGTGCGAGTCCTGACGGTGGAAGGATTTTCGATTCTACCTGCAATAGCCGATTGCTAGGATGAATTCGGCCACTGTATGGAGAAAAATTCTAGCGGCCGGCTGCTCTGATCGGTAGTTTTCCCTGGTTTGCCCGCTCATCGCCAGGCGAATGCCAGAGCGGTACTCGAAGAAAAGGGCCACGAACGGCGCGCGATTTTCCCTTCCTCTTCCTTGTTCTATCCTCACCCCTTATTCACACACAATTACACTTATATGCACTTAACCACCACACATGCCAGGAGACCCGCCGGGAGCTTAGAGTTTGTCGCGACTGGGGCAATGTCATGCTGGCGGGAGATACCTATTGAGAAAAGAAACACCTCACAAGCCGACGTGTATGTCGGCGCCGGATCTCGCCGTCGCCACTTCTCATGACAAAACCTGCACTGAACTTACGAGACTAATTACCGTAGCAATTGACGCGCCTGGAAATACGAAATAATCAATCAACATCCTCTCACCCAATAGCCCCGCTAGGAAGCATACAGGGGTTGAGGAGAAATTATAACAATTGAAGGAATGAAATCAAACACCGGCACAGAAGACCTTCCTCCCCATCGCCTCTGCGCTTACTTTTTGAACTCCGACTCTCACTTACCCCATAATGTGCCCATTTAATTATTTGATGGTTTACTTTGTTTATTGATTGAACGGGCTTATTGATTTAACGCGAAGGAATTCGTTGCTCTCCGCATTCACTGACAAGTGCGATCCGGCGCAGGGCGAAGCGGCGCGGCGAGGTCAGCCATCAGCAGCATTGCGCCGCGCTGCTCGAATTCCCCCGCTGTATGGTGGAGAATTTTAGCGACCAGCTTCTCTGATCAAGAGTTTTCCGTGGTTTCTTCGATCAACACCAGCTAATACCGGAGCAGTACCCCAACAAACGGGCCAAGGATCCCGCCCGATCCTTCCTCTTCCTTCCCTCACCACTTACACACAGGTGCACTCGCATGCACCACACTACCACTCTTGTCGGGAGACCAGTTGGAAACTTAGAGTTTGTTTCGGCTGGAGCAATGCAACGCAGGTGGGAGATACCTGTTGGAGAAAAAATCCCCGCAATTCAACTTAGGCCGACATCATCGCTAGCCAGAGGGGAAAATCACCGCCAACGTCCGCGGTAATAGCATGCACTACACTTAAGAGAATAATGACGTTAGCAGTTAGTTGTTTTGTTATGCTCACAGTTGTCCTTTTTATTCGAAACGTTCAGCCCAAATGCTTTACGTGTGCGTGTTAGGGAAAAAGAAAAAAAGAGCATTCTGACGTAATACTTTATAAATGCAGGTTGCAGGTAATTCAGGTTCTGCAAGTGAATTTAAGAGTTATAGTTGTCATGACTGTTTCCATTTAGTTTTAGTTGAGGGAGAGGAAGTGAGGGTTTTAGGAAATAACTGGTCTTAGGTTTTCTGTTCACAGCTCCCTATATCTGATTTTGATCCTCCTGAGTCGCGTTTTATCTGTGTGTACAGAATTCACTTCCCCCTCATAGTACGCCACACAAAATTTCAATTGTTTTTAATGTTAAATAAATAATTAAATATTAAATTAATACCCTACGTTGCTTGGTCGGATGATACCACAGCATGAAGGAGAATTCAAAACGTCGGCTGCTCTTGTCGGTTTCGAGGCTTGTTTTTGATTAATTGGAAGCGGAAGCCGGAGCAGTGTCTTTCACTATGTGCCAAGCATTATGGCTTTCTTCCTCTCTTCTCCGTTCTATTCCCACTCCCATCCTTATGTCGACCGATAGTGATTCTTTCCATTCACATGATCTCGACTAAGGCAGAACTGCGAGCACCTGGATATCAGGAGAGCGCTCTAGTAGAAGAAGAAGAATCAAAAGGTGTCTACGATTCCAGCTATTTGTGAGTCTTATAAATAGATGATAGTCTAGTAATAATTTTTTGTACTATGAAACGCCGAGAAAGTAGAAGCGAAAGTAAAAGTAACATAGTCTATTTTCAACATTTGCTCTCGGGATCGATGATATGTTGTACAAGTTAAAAATGATTCTACATTCTCTGGATTATACTACGTATTACAATGTTAAAGCCAAGTATACTTATGTGCAAGGTAATTTGTATGCCATGCCAGGTTATGTCTTGCCATGTGATGATATGACATGTTATGTCATGGCATATTCATGACATGACATGGCGGAACATGTTACGTCCTGTTTCGGCGCGAGCTCCTCCATAATATATTAATGATTCACGGTTTCCCATTTGGGTTATATGAAGTTCATATATAGTGTATATAATACAAAGCTCATCCAGAAAGTAAGTGCCGTTTGCGGAATATCCCGCCCATATGACAACACGACAATTACGCATGTGTAGTTACATCCTTCAACTTACGAACGAACTAGCCTACACTTTTTATTTGAATATATTATTACGTAAAGTCATTGCTTGTCGATAATCATGTTTAAAACAATCCATCGGCCCGCCAGCTGTGAAATAAGAGCCGTCATCAAGTTTTAAAAAGCAAGAAACGGTCACCCTTGCGAAAATTATGGTCAGATAAATGAAACTTACGGTGTGAACGCGATGGCTTAAGTTATGGTGTGAAGGTAGATTAAGATGGTCAGCAAAGGAAAGAAAAATATCCAATACGAGGATGTGTTTGGCAGCGTCGCCCGTCGGTGATAACCGAAGAATTGGTGCGCAGCAACGACGAACAAGTTCGTTCTAATGGACGAATCACAATTTTCGATCTGCCAATGCATTTTCAAGACATTTTACAATTTTTATTACACGAAATTGTGACTGAGAGTTTGCACTATAAAAATGGTGTCTGAAATGTGCATCCAAAATACTAACGGACGTTCAAAAACGAAACACATGGGAGCAGTCTTATTGCTATTAGTGCCAAGATATGACATATGCCTTAATTTGCCTGGTAAATACGTCAAAAGGTAGTTCAAGATCTGTAGATTTTTCTCTAATAAAACACTGAAAACAAATAGTTAATATATTTAAATAAACAAGTGATATTTACATTATGGATAAGCTTGAATAATATTTAATACAAAAGCGTAAAAATGTAGCTCTATTTGTGATACTAGTCGCTACAGTTTTTCCCAAATTTTTTCCTATTTACTCCATTTTTACTCCATATTTGTCTCAACATCTATCATCATCATCATCTGCTAATTCTATTACAAGCGTATTGCAAGCGAACCTGCGTATTAAATTTAAATCGAAGAATAAGTAAACAAATAACCGGTATGGTAGGGCGTAACATTACGGCAATAAAGAATAAATATAATAAATTCTGTAAGCCAACCTTCCCTATTTCAAAACCCGAATGTGTGCGCTGTTTTCGCATAAGGGAGTGGGCCTGTGTGGATTCCGAAGCCGGCATACAGGACGAAGGTTTTTCACTGCACTGTCCGTTCTCGTAGAAGACGAATGCCGGGTAGTGCGTTCCGCAAAAACGGATCACGACTTCTCGTAACTGCCCTGCCCGCCGTTTCGCCTACAGAATGGTGGGCGTAAAGTCGAACGAACGGACGAAACAGTGCTTCTCAATGCAGCAATCTCCGGAAATGACTAACGTATCTAATTGAAATCTCTATGGCTTTGAATATTTTCAGAAAAAAGTGCTCGCTCCAATAAACATATAATTTCTGGAAGAAAAATTACTCTTTTCAAGCTCTTTCCGGTAATGATTCTCCACAACAGTAATGGTCTGTAATTTTACTTCTTGCACCAGTCATTTTATGTCTGACACGTTTCAGAAGAGATTTCATTTTCGTTTTTCTTATCACCCTCTCTCACTCATTTATACTTGCAACAACAAAAAAACAATACTTGGAGTATATTAGTTCTAAAATTTTGTTTCGTCTCAAGTCACATGGTTCTGATACACATGTAGGTACTAACGCTTCAAAACAATTAAATATTCAGGACTCAAACTTAACTATCACGTATTAGCTTATTCGCATTATAGCAACAGTCCACACCTCTAAAAGAGAAAATATATCTGAAAATACTTATTGTCTTCACTCACTATCAGAATTTTAGACATAATGAAACCAGTTTGTTATTTAGAGAAATTATAAAGGTAAACTTCACCTAAACCTTTCTAGACGCCAAAGATGCCAAGAAAAAAGAACAGAGTAGCTTCCTCGGGCGTTCAACATGCATTTGGGACAAATGATTCGTAATCTGATTAAATACAATCATTTTAGTTTAGCTAGTGTAGACCACGCTTTAAAAAAAGAATAAATATCTAAATTTATATTAAACATTATTTTTTAAAAGCAAATCGCCGATAACAGGTTTATTTTACAACATTCTATATTATTTTTATTTGACTCGTCGCGAAACTATATTCAAATATCTGGCAACGTGTTGATAATTATTCAAAACGTAGATTATATTTTCGAAAAAAATTGTCACTCATGTGTGCAGAAATTGAAGAAGAAAACAATATGCGAAGAATAAGAATAAAGAAACAACTAAATAGATGTTATGGAAGAATATAAAAAAGAAATCGTGGAAGAAAAGAAGCAAATTAAAAGGAGCGAGGAAGGAAAAAAAATGAACGAGCGGGGAGAAAGACGATTCTCTCGCACGCGTCGCATGGCGCTACTCCGGAGTGCACCGGGCTCAGACCAGCCCCGCGTGGCGCAGTCGTACGCCTGCTCCTTCGAGATGAATCGATTATCACCGAGAGCGATTCCAGCGTCGCCGGCAGCGCCCTAGAAATCGAAGCGTATCAGCGAGGCGCCGGCGCCGGCCCCTGCCCCTGCCCCGCCCCCGCCCCCGCCACCGCCTTCGCCCCGCCCTCGCCAACGGGGCGCTGCGCGTCATGTTCCAGCGAGCGGGGTCGAGGAGGGGCGGGGCGGGGGTCCAAGAGTGGGGTCGCGGAGGGGTGTGGCGGGAGGAAGGGGTGGAGGGCGCGCTAATGCCCTGGCCCCGCCGGATAAAGTGGAAATACGCGACTTGGTGACGTAATAGAGGGAAGAATGACTTCAGAAGCGCAAGGGATGTTCGCAGCCTTCTATTAAGAGCAGCTCTTTCGTTGCGCGTGCTCTTGTGCTCTTGCGCGCGGCAGAGAAAGAAAAGAGAGAGGAAGAGAGGGAAAGGGGCAGAGATGCGGCGGGAGAGGGCAAAGAGGGAGGCAGGGAGCGGCGGGGGAGGGGAGGGAGGGATCCACGAAATGCGGCCTCTTCCAGAGGCGGATATGCATTCCTATATGCGCCCTTAGGGTTACACACGGCCAGCTTCCACCTTTTTCAGAAAGAGATCCCTTAAAACGCGTGCCCGTTACAGTCGCCCCGGCCTGGCCGGCTACCCCTTTCCCTACCTGGCGAAATTAAATGCAAATATCATGGGTTCCCGGCCAGATGGAGACGCGCGACGCCGGCTCGGCGGCCGGGGCCCATTACGCGAACGCGGAAGGAGAGAGAGCGGCGGCGCGGGGCGAGACGGGTCGGGCGACGGAGGACGGGGGGCGTTCCCGGACTTCTATCACAAGGCTCTCCGCGGGAGATGACCTGGCCCGCGCGGGGCGGGAGGGTGAGCGGGGGCGAGATGGGTCGGGGCGGCAAAAGGGAGCGCCAGCGGCGGGGGCGGTGGTGTTGGAAGGGCGAGGGGGCTGCAGGCGGGAGGCTGCGGGGGAGGCGCGCTGGAAACTGTCGGCTCCCCCCAAACGAGTCACTTTTCAACAGCTCGCCCCGAGACCAAATTGCGCCCGAATTCACAGACCGCGTTACCTGCTGGTGGCGCCAACGCTGGCGCGGGTGCACCGCGGTCGCGCCGCGTGGGTGCGGACACTTCGGCTGCGTGCGGCGGCGGCGGCGGCGCTGGGTGCGGACCGAGGTCGCGAGGGGTGGGGCGACGAACGGCGGCGGCGGCGGCGGAGGCGGCGGAGGCGGCGGAGGCGGCGGCGGAAACCGACTCCGTGAGGCCAGCGATAAAGAACGCTTCGAGGGAGATGAGGCGGAATCGGACGATTCGAGGGTTAGGAAGAATCGAAACGACGCCGCCCTTCGCGTAAGTGCCGACTCATTTTATAGGTCTTCGACAACGCCGAGTGTCTTTTATTTTCGCTCTTTCGTATTTATCCAGGAAGTGGCCCCGCCCCTCGTTGAAACCGTTGCGCCGATCCGCCAATGAGATCATCCGCTTTAAACGCTCAAAGGCTGCTTTCAAGGAAGCGATACTTTTTGGTGACAAAGGCTGTACTTTCAGGAAAGGAAAGGAGTGCATCCTATATCGTGATAAAATGAAGCAGTGAGATGATATCGACAATGCTATCAACTGCTGAAGGTTTATCAACAAGGAAGGAATATTTGCATTTGCAATTCAACCCCGTCTCCGCAGCGTTTCCCCTATAAGTTTTGAACCTCTTGAAAATATCCGGTTGCCGATCAAGGCGCACCGAAAACGCGTATTACTGGCTGAAAGCGCAATCTAACGCCGTGGAATGAAACGGCGAGGGCGAGCCACAGACGGACAAGTGTCCACTCTAAGCGCAGCGGAGCAGAGTTCCTTGAATTAATTACCGGAACAATAGGTAAAATATTCCTGCAGCGAGCTCCAATCAAGGATGGACAAAGCGCTAGCCGTTAAGACTAAATGTTTCAACATTATTTTATGGGGCGTCGATGTAGTATGTATCGTGGCCGTTGGTCGACGCGGTCGCTGACAGATTGGACACAGTTACGCAACCGTTCTTCATGAAGCATTCAATGGCGGACCTGCACGACGGTCGGAGGGGTTCGCGAGCTACACAATTGCGGACACACAAAGAGTGACCCGCCTTCATAAACAAACGGCGGGATGTGTTGTGCGATTCTTGGAAGGGAATCTCGGCGATGTTTGGTCGGGGCCCAAGAGGGAAACGTCACGAAATATTTATAATATACAACATAAAAATCACAAGGCAGTCGGTGACGGGCACTGTATAGCTCAGGCTGACGGCTCCGCGCAGAACTTCGATCAATACGCCTCAATACAACTCAGAGGCAGCGAAGGCGGCGCGGCTGTGGGTGGGGCAGCGGGATTGCGGGGTTGGGGGATGGGCGGAGAAAGTGGAGGGAGGCCCGTCGACAGATGGCGGCGGCGGGGATAGAGGCGGAGGCGGGGGCAGCGGGGGCGGTAGCGGGGGCAGTAGCGAGGGCGGTAGCGGTGGCCGTAGGGTTGACGGTGGGTGGCGGAGGGTGACGGCGGCGGTGGTGGTGACGGTGGTGGAGACCGCTCTTGCGGTTGTGGCGCGTCACCTTCAGGTAGGCTGTCATTTTTCGGATTTCCGGGAGACTCGCATCTCTCGAGGATTCGGGAATCTGAATCTCAGATTTGAAATGAAGGGGCTTCGAGCTTCGAATTTCCAAGTACTCGTTCTCGCGAACGAAGGACAGAATTTAGAATGCGGCGCGTTGCCCGCGCCGCGGGAAGTCGTCAGAATTAGTTTTGCTCCCCGTTAGGAGTTTTTGTCGGGATAACCACAACTGTAATAAAATGATCCCGTTTTTCTGCCTCATTTGCATTTTTATTCGGCTATTGGCCCCATTAGTGTTGAGTAAATGTGCGGAATTCAATCTCGGCTTTTTGGTGTGAATGGTCCGATGGCAAATGGAAGATGCAGTTAAATGTCAAATATAATATTAGGCAAAGAACTTTAACTTAGTAAACATCGGCAACTTTAAACTAACAAATGAATTTTAAAAATTCATAATAGACAAACACTCTTAGAATTAAACAAAGTGTACTAGTTCTCAAATATTTTTCTAGATCCAACGGGAACTTAGAGAAGTGTTCGAAGTTTCGAGGAGATTCATCTGAAGCGTCTGTAATGAAATATACAATGGTTGAAAGAAATTTTATTCCATATAATTTTTTAATTTTTTTTTCGTAAGAACTATGTACTTCAAGGCACTTAAAAAGTTAAAATAAAATAAGAAATCCAATAAATTCTAGAAAAATTGCATGGAATTTTTTTGGTGAAAGCTTTTTCCAGTCCTCACAAATTTTCTCATAGTACACTTCTCCCCACAGTACGTCAACCACATGCAGTTTTTAACTGTTTTTGACGTTAAATAAGTAAACAAAATTTCTCCTGTTTTTAAGAACAGCCTTGTATAAATAATTATGTGGCTGATGTCATATATCTAATTCATCAACTTGAAGGACACAAACAAGATTAAACAATAAATTAATTTGGTTACTCTCCTCGGGCAGGAAAGAGACATGGGGGAAAAAACCTTTTGTATTCTATTGTCCAGTGATTTGGCTGCAAAGTTTACCATCTTGTTTTAAATTGACAACTCTTTATTTTAATATTTTTCAAGGCAACACATTTAATATTCATTGCACAGTTTGTGCAGTTTTCTCGCTTTTCTCTTTATTCATGACGATTTTCCTTTAAAAATGCAACGTGCTGTTAACAATGCGGCCGACATTTAAAAAAGGTAAATATTTTTATTCTTCTAAAAAGCAAACATTCTTCAGCCTCTTGATCATGTATTGTTTACCATAAAACGGAAACAAAAAATAATATTAAATGCGCATTATCTACAAAAAAGATGGAGGTGAAATCCATGCACACTCCTGAGCTTCATTGGTTGATGATTCTGATGATGACATTGATAAAAACATTAAAGGAATAACTTCTTGATCATGAGTTTAATCATGAGATTAAATTATTTAACACGTCCGTAGCATAATTACAGTTACAAAGTTTTTTGTTATAATCATGTTCCACCGTATCTCGTTGAAATAACCTTCTGTTAGTCAACCCATAAACTAGAGTAATTATTATTCACTACAGATTTCTCTCGAATCGTGTATTTTTCGTAATTTTTAACATTTATAGATGTGCGAACTTCAGGAAAATAATTTGCTTTATCACATGTTTTGTTTAACGTGTTATAACAAATTCAATAATCCACAAGATGGCTAATCCGGGTCAGGTGCATGGCTTCTGATTAATACGCCGTGCAGACATAATGCACCGGCAGAGCATTATAATTTTACTGGTCGGAATGTGAAGGACCGGCTACTCGAATATTTGAGTGCGGACGCCTGGAAAGTAGGGCCACAAACATCCGGTAATACCTGGGTCATTACCCGTGCACTCGAGTAGAAAAGCACCATAATAATGTTACGTTGATTGGGTCTCCGCATCTGACAAAGCCGATTGGCCAGTAAAGCGGTTTATTTTTCGGGACGCTACCGCTTAATGACGCACAACACTCGCTCTTCGGCGAACTGAGAACACCAAACAGTTTACCCACGCGGCGTGCACGCTTCCATAGACAAGAGGATCGTGGATTTCTGTCGACTGGTTTCAATTAAACAGTGCACTGCGTACCGGTTCGATAAGTAAACACACGGCAGAAAGAAAGGGCCCCTCCCCCGATATTGGTGTTCTTGCTGAGCGGGAAGCGATTTACTCAGGGAAACAAGAAACGTTATTCAGTTGGCGCGAGAAGAGCGGAGGGAGAAATCGGTCCCTTACTTTCCTGTTTTGCTTCTGCACTATCTCCGTTATTTACTACCCTGTTTTGTAATAATCCTCAATCTTCTTGATAAATAACTAGTCGTCAGAAATATAATTCAATTTGCAGTGATGAATAGTTCTCAGGAATTTAATCATTTGAAGTACCGTTGTAATCACCACGGGACAGTTTTCGAGCAAGTAATGCTACCTTCTCGCGTATTTTTCCGATGAGAATAGAAGTGTCGAGATATTTTTCTTCCCGCCCGCGCATCCAGTATTTTTTTCTCGTATTAAAAGTAACGTCAAAAGAGCAGATTGCTTCTCAGTTAAACGTAAACATACTGCAAAAACATTACTTCTAAAAAGGAAGAACGTAAAATTCCTACGGAAAGTCATCTTTCTCTGTTATTTATAAGTACGAAATGATCGTACTATCATTTTTCAATGAAAACAACATGAGTTCAGATATATTGCAGAAATCTTTAGATATATAATCTTAATAGAGTAGGTGACAAAATACAGCATATAAAAACAAAATTCCTTAAATTTATTTTGCACCAATGATTGCGATGGTGGATCAACAAAGAATTCTCTAAAATGTAAATGATAAAGTTTCAAAGAAACATTTTTCACACAATTCAAATCTTGTTGACCATATTCACATAAAAGCTTTCAGGGGCAGCAAAGAGAATATTATATAGGCACTTTTGGGAACCTTGTTCCTTGTCCTAAGGCTGCACGAAAACACGCAACGTGAGTTACAGTGGAAATATTACTATAAATATCTTAGCAACAATATAAAAGTGTGAAAATCGTGATTTTAGTTCTTTACTATTTCTAATAAGATATTATTTTGGGATAATATAAAATGCTTAAGTCAATAGTTTTACTTGAACAGCATTTACGTTCACTTTTCGAAAACTTAAGTCAAAATTACATCTTCCCATGTGGTAAGAAAGACGCAAGTGAAATTATGTCCTTTTAACCTGTACATTTGAACTGAATATTTGACACCAAGAAATAGTGAAAACTATTATTTTCCGTTATTATGTAATATTAATATGTATGTTCTATTACAACGCGTTTGTTTATTTCTATTAATAAATATGTCCTCTATTGTGATTTACTTTATATAATGAATATGTTTTATATAATTATTTTTAATGTGAATACTTTGCTGAGATTTGGTAGGGCTCAATTACAGTTAACGACAACAACAACAATAATAATAATATAAAAAGAACAATGATGATAACAGAAATGAACAAATAGTAATAAATCTTTCCCTGATAATGATAATGATTTTTCGTTGGAAATATTGAAACATAACCATAAATTCACTAATTATTACCGCTCATCTTTATATATATACTAGCTGACCCGGCGAACTCTGTTCCGCCTTAACAGAGAACTCCGTTCCGCCCAAACATACGAAAACCCGCGAAATCACGCGAAAACGTGCGAAATCACGCGAAAACATACGAAATCACGCGAAAACGTGCGAAAACGTGCAAAAACGTGCGTTCTCACACAAGAACGCTGTCGAACGGGATAAACAGTATCCTATGTCCGTCTCCTGGCTCTAAGCTTCCTGCTCACCAATTTTCAGCCAAATCGGTACAGCCGTTCTTGAGTTATAAATAGTGTAACTAACACGACTTTCTTTTATATATATAATACATTACACTAAAAATAACAATCATTCCTGTGAGTTAAAATATATGTCGTGTCACATCAATCGTAACTAATAACAAAATCTATGTTCAAGAGTAAGCCGCCTTAGCACCAAATAAAGCAATTCTGAGCGACCAACATTCGGTCCTCGCTGGCCCCGTCCCCATGCCCGTGCTCATCCCCTTCCTCGGCCGCTTTCTAGGCGCCGGGCGATCTCTCACAGCTCGAGCGGAGGCCGTCGGCCGGAGAGGCGCGCGGAGACGAGAGCGTCGCCTGCGCCTACGCCTCGGCCTCCGCCAGCGGTCCCTGCGAAGCGGGCGGGCGAGCGGGCGGGCGGGCGCTCCTCCGCGGCGGGCAGGGGCGGGGACGAGGCAGGGCGCTCGCTCGCTCCTTCGCTTTGGCGAGCCCCAGCGTCCTAATTACCCCCGAAGGGCGGAGCGGACCGGGGCGGCCGCGGTGCTGGGGACGGGGGCGAGTTGCGGCGGGGCAGAACGGAGGCGGGGCGGTGGCCGAAGCGGGATGAGGCGGGGCGCGGGTGGGGGCAGCTGGCCGCCCGACGCTGTAGGCCTCGAGGGTATATCGATTGTAGCTGGACAAAAGTCAGAAGAGACCATTGTCCAAATCGAAGGTTTTGTCGCCTTTTAGGCTTCGCTGGCCGTTACAAACGCTCAGTTCACAACTCATTTATCTAAGAGGCGACATATTTCATATCTAATATGAAAACTCATTTTTCTTCATAATATTTAGTAGAAAATCAATTTTTACAGGATAATTAAAAGTTCTGAAAGCTCATTTACTCGCAATTTAGCAAAGAAATGCACAAACATTTTTATCACAGTGCATCATCAAAAATTCAACAGAGTAGTTTCTTCACTTATTATTTATGATTATTTTGAGCGCCCACACTTTCATCATTGCAGCGTTTGGAATACGGAATCGAACTGATTCTAATAAATGTTTGCTGTGCAAAAGATATACAAATCTTATTGTAATTCGGAGATTTTAAAGAAGGAAGTTTCATTCCTACGTAATATAATAACTGATTAAGTACTGAAAGGAGTGCAAATTTGGTCACTGTCACCATATTAATAATTGAATGGTAAATGCCACACGTTATATTTTATTGTTAGTTAATTGTTTCAATTTTATTTGGTGTCACATAACGATTAAAAGCCATTTCTATTTCATGAACGTTTCTCTGAAAAGTACTACTACCTCTAGAAACTACGGGATGAAAAGAAAAGTTCTTCTTGGGTAATTTTTAATGCTACATTCTCTCATTCCAGCCACTTAGACGCAATTCAGAACGGCGAATAATTTCGTCCGTGTAGAATCGGAGATGCAATCCAGTGCGCGCGACGTGACGTAGTGCGGAGCCGCGTAGCGGGGAGAGGGGCCGGTGCCGCCGCCACCGCCACCGCCGCCGCCGCCGCCGCCGCCGCCACCGCCACCATCACCACCACCACTACCAACACCACCGCCGCCGCCGTTATTCGCAATTTACGCAAAACGTTTCCCCGTTTCGCCGTCCTGGAAAATGAAAAACTTCTGGAGGTGGGAGTCGCGGGGCGACGCGCTGCGTTATTGCATATTAAGCGAGGACACCCCTCGGCGGCGGCGGCGGCGGCGGCGGCGGCGGCGGCGGCGGCGGTGGCGGTGGCGGTGGCGGTGGCGGTGGGGGCGGCGGCGGCGGTGGCGGTGGCGGCGGTGGCGGTGGCGGTAGCGGCGGCGGTAGCGGCGGTCGCTGGTGGTGGCAGTAGCGACTGTGGCGGCTGGAGCAGCGATGGCGGCGGTGGCGGTGGTGGCGGGGTCGGCGGCAGTGGCGGTGGCGGTGGCGGTGATGGCGGCGGTGATGCTGGTGGTGTTCGGTGCGGCGACAGTGGCAATGGGCGGTGGCGGTGGCGGCGGCGGCGGCAGGGTGGCGCAGGCTATGTTGGCAGTGTCGGCGTTGGCGGTGTTGGCGACCGTGGCAGCGGCGTGTGTTCGATGCGGGGGCGCTGCGTGCGTTAAGGGAGGCCTATTTCCTCGGTGTGCCGTGTCGCGGTGTGCCGTGTCGCGGTGTGCCGTGTCGCGCCGTGCCGCACTGCCGACGGGCCACTGGCCGCAGGGCACAGTCTGCGACGCGGCTCTGGCCCCCGTCAAATTGTGACTGATGTTGAATTGTGGACAAAATGTGACCTGGTCGTGTCGTCCGATATGTTGCCCAATGAAAGACCTACGGTTTGAACTCATGTTGATCACGGAAATGGGCGATTACTAGAAGTCTATCTGTACAGCAACTGCACCGTCAGTCAAGGACAGAAAACCTCAACACCAAAATCTAAATGATCACGGTAGGGTTAATAATGAAGGTGGGGCAGGAGTGGTAGGAAAAGGAGAAAATCTCAAAATCGCTCGCTTTGTCCACAATAAATTCCGCATAAATCACGGTAGTTTATGTTAATCACGGTAGTGCCTCTTAATCGGATTTAGAACAGACCTGCTTATCTTCAGCGACGCAATACACCCGTCACATGCAACTTCTTTCAGCAGGAGAGACAATGCCAAGCTATTCCATTATCCCTCTCCACGTGCGGTTTACTCACTGCTGAGCATGTGTCAGAGAAAGTTTAGCTCTATTCTAAAAGGAGGAAGGAGCAAGCGTATCAGAGTCGGATGCTATTATTTTTAAAACTGGTTCGTACGGACGATAGTAAGTTTATATATTCAAAACAGTAATTAAAAACAGAGTACTAAATAACGCAATAACAGAATATAGTGTACAAATACGCTCCGTGTTACATACACGCAAGCACTTGCAAGCGTGCCAGTGTCCATTTAAATACATATCGAATAAGTGAGAATGGCAGGGGAATAGGTATTGCAATAAGCTGTGAAATGTTTACTGCATAAAATTACCTAAAATACGTATGATAATATTATTTTCCAGAACTATCTCGTTTACGTATCTACTGAAACGTACTCTTTATCATCCGCAAGCTAATGTTTAGAATACTTGTAAATGTATTATTGTAATTAAGAACCAACATTATTAACCAAGTATTAATGGTTTAGTAACTAACACTTCCAAGATTGAATTTGAACGAATAACTGATTAAACTGTTTCCCTTTTCGGTATTACTAGTGTGACATGATATTTAGTACTAGGCAGTCAGGGGATTGATATTTCATGCACAAGAAAGTTCGTGTATTATAGAGGCGGCAAAACGGAGAATATTCACGTTATGTTTCATATATCTTGAAAGAGCATGTCGATCATAGGTCGACTCTGCAGCGCTACTTATATTTTCCAACAACAGCTCTTTAAGAATAGTTCCTCGGGCTCTTTCAACCTAATACAACATTTTCCATGTGGTATATATTAATGGCAGTAAAATAACATTTTTTAAATAAAAATATTATTTTTTATTTATACACAGTAACTTACTAAGTCAACATTGTTGGCTCATCAGCAATATTGATGTTTGACGGCATTCAGCGTATTTGACGACTGGAAGAACTGATTCTATTACTAAAGGGGCATTTGAAAGGAATAAAGAATATTAGAGCTACGCCCTACAAATCATCATACTCATAACAATGCAGTAAGTGCAGTGCACCTAGTGAAGTGCATTTACTGCACTTCATACACTAGGCAGTGCACGCACTACGTGCAATGTCCCTCAAAAGGGGAGTCGTGAGACGACAGACAAGACAGTTGTAGTTTTGCTATAAAGTCTGTATTTCGGTATTAATATCTCTACGTTTTACACATTGATTTTAATCATAATACAAATAATTTTGGTCACGACTTCTCCTTAAACTTCCCTTGATATTTTCTAACGAATAAGGGATAAAATATCAACAACCTCAAAAGCAGAGGAATGAAATTGACGAACGGGCTAGACAAATCGACGTAATTTAATACTAGTGGTCCTGCTACAACACATACATTTTCGCATTCTTTTTGACTTTTGTAATTTTCGGAATTTAAAGAGAGTTTAACAAAAATGGATCATGCGCCGCCAATTTTACATGGCAAATTGCTCTATTAGAGAAAATATTTCAAAAAATTGGAGCCGTTTTCGATAAAATATATTTTTTAGACAGCCACTGGAAAAAGAGGGCATGCAAGGCGTGATAAAAGTAAGGCGATACACAAGTGTCCAGATAAATCTCTGAATGCAACATATAAAACAAAATACTCTCGTCTGACCGCCTGAGTTACTGATGACCTTAATGTATCTTCAAGTGATTTGTTAACATGAATTAAAATAAAATGAAAGCCAGCAAGGCAGTCTACAACTGGTGTATGACTCGCGTGGTAAAAGTGCTTTTATTTTGCTAGTACGATTGCGGCCCTTGGCCCATCGGTCTCGTGACGCAACCTCCCCTATTCGCAAAATAAAATGCCACTTTTACAACTCGTATCAAAAATATTTATTTTCGTTCGTTTATTTTTAAAATATTTATTATTAAATTTCTTTCACGCAAAAAAATGAGCAAAAACTATTCAAATTTTCAAAAATTTGTACGAAGTCCCACTTAATCATTTAATTTTTAGAACTGATTTCAACAATAAACGAACAATTTCCTACCTTTCCAATTTTTGAAAATTAAAATTTTGAAAATGTTCGTAAGGCTTCGTGTAAAGTACCCCCAAAAATGAAAATAACCGTTTCAAATTTGCAGGATATCGAGTTAAGAGAGACATATATCGGGAAATATCAATTAGTAGAAAATTGCCTGAACTATTTATGTGTTAACAATCACCGCAAACGGAGAGTCGGGCGGGCAGACGGACGAACGTTTTGTCGTAAAGCAACTTTTCGATATCAAGGACCCACAAAACGTGGATTCTGGCAACACAACGTTTTAGATAAAGTAATTTACTACATATATAGCAGCAATATTTATTGCCGTTTTCGATATCAGGGCCTCGCAATATGACTTTTTGTGACGAAATGTCGCCGCTTTTCTCTAGAGCATTTCAATGCTTTCTCTGAAGTACATAGTGGGAGAGAAAGTAAGAAGAGTGAATCAGACAACAAAATGCGTACCAAAGAAAAAACGGAAAACCGAGTGGGCGAGAAAGAAAAAAGATGTAGAACGGCAGATTCTCTATCATTTGGAATGTGAAAATGCAAATGTGAAAAGGCAGTTTGATGTACAACGTTGCATGGTCGTGGAATTACAGTTTAGATAGCGAAACTTCGTTTATATATTTATGCAGTAATTTAACATAGAATACTCTGTGTTGATACAGAAAGTTCTTTAATAATACAAAATTCCTCTGTAAAATGTCATAACAATCACTGGAATTGCGAAGTTCTAACTACAGTAAAACTTTAAATGAAAAAATAATTCATTATTCATACATTATACAAGAATTCATTCATACAAGAATTTTTTCTTCGTATTTTTAACGAAACTAATCGAACAATACAAATTTTATTTTATGTAGAATATATTTATTACATTTTTATATTATTACATTATTATATTTACAATCAAAATAATAAATTCAGTTATTAAATATTTCTATTTCTTTTAATGAATTATTATTAATGTCATGATCACGTTTCCTAATGAAATGCTTCTATTATACGCGCACGTTTTATTGAGTCCCGAAATACCTTCTACCACTTCTTTACTAACATTAATTGAAATAAACCTAAATAGTAGCAAGGGAATATCGGACAAATTTGATTACTAGAAATGAGAAAGAATGCTCACGTGAGAGAAACTATTTTGCATCGAAAAAATTCCATATTCGATTTAATAGTCCTGTCATCGAAATAACTAATACTGCCACTCCTCTTTCACCTAGCGAACAGAGGGCTCAAGAAAATGTACGCTGATAATACCTCATCAGATGAAACAAAATGAAGATTATAATCCGTATTTACAAAACGGAATTAGCAAAATAATTATCTTAAAATATCTTACTTAAATATTATTAAAACCAAGTTTCTTGAAAAAAATTAACTATTTCTAAAAATATGATTGATGTTTTATAAATACGAGGAATATACTTACCTTGTTTTATAATATAAGGTTCATTGTAAACCAAAATTGTAACATTAGTCAACATCAGTTAATCATTTATTTACTACAATGTAACATTTTTTAAACTTCCTGGTCATTTAAGCAGGTTCGTCAGTCTGTTCCGGTGACAAGTAGCAGAAGCCGAGTGACAAAAGTGAACATGGGAAGGATAAAGTGCTGCCAACGTTATTCTTTACAGTAAATATATGACAATCAAATACAGATAAACATTGAATAAACTAACACTTTGTATTCTACAACAACTAAATCTTTGTATTTTCTAATTCAAAACTATTAAAATAAAAATGTTATTTCAATTATTAATTCTAACTACCATAAATTACCCCCCCGTTAACGCATTAGTCAATGTGCTCGATTTCCAAGACGCGACTCCGGGTTCGATTCCCGATTGGGGCAAGATTATAACGTGCGTTTTCCTTGCAATGCCTCGGTATGTGATGCTGTGTAACGATGAGAAAACACACTTCTCAGGTTGAGGAAACCAGAATACGGGATGGGGATGTCTTCGTGCTAACCACATGTATCTCTTTAAACCATGGCCGCGAGGACGGGATGCTGCTGATAGGCCATGACTCGTATGCGGACTGTAGCGACTAGTACAGACAGACCATAAAATTACCATTGGAAGGTTTCTAAAGTTTCTACTTAAATTAACTTCTTAGCACTTAATATCTTTTTAAATTTTATTGTATATTTTTAAGAATTTAAAAGAAAACAATAAATTTGAATAATCGAATCATATTTCGACACTTTTTGATATTTTATTATTCATGAATTTTATTATACATGAATTTTATTATACATTAGTAATACTTCTCAACGTTAGTATAATAAAACTATGCCAAAAACTGCTCATAATTAGTCAGTAAAGTTTCTACAAAGCCGAGTAAGTGAATCAGCCATTTTTAGAATGCGCAATGAGCCATTCCAATGACGCGTTTTCCGAGGTTTTATGCCAGGATTTCTTATCTGCAATTCCGGCTATTTTTAAAAGCAATGGTAAATCCCGAATTATTGAATGAACGGTACATTATTAAATGTTTTATGCGCTGCCAAGGTTTTGAATTTTAGATGTAAGAATTCATATTTTAATCTACTTACTAGAAATCGCATACAATATTGATCCGCTCTTAATTAATACACCCTTCAGGCTGACAATGAAAACAATGTGAAATACAGAATGTCGTTATTGGCCGCGCACTATTTGAGATGGGCAGAATATACACACATAATACGAAGCAGAGGCGCCCACAGTGCTATGTTTAGGTGACGCTGAACAGATAAAAGGTCACAGATACTGCCCTTACAAAGGCGTATGAAAATACAATAATACGAATATTACGAACGTAAAATTATTACTGTTTAGAAATACGGACGCTGACACTGAACTGCCTTCCCGCCAGCGTATGAAAACGGGATCGACCACACAATCGCAATTTGTGAGATATTTCCAGGATGATGTAGAGGCCCTCTTCCGCCGTGTACGTTCGATGATATAATGCATTGCGAACGAAAGAGATTCATCCCCGACCCGCAACCGAATATGAGCTCGGCAAAGCGAAAGACGAGGACTGCCAACGTCCTGCTTTCCCGCATATCCGTCGCGTGGAGGGGCTCGTGAGCCTCACAGGGCCCGAGCAGGCCGAGGCGGGGAGATGCTCTATCCGAGAGAGGGGCGGGTGGGAAGTGGGGAAGGGCGGGGGAGGGGGAGCCCCCTCGATCCGCTGCGCCGTGCAGTGCCGGGACCGAGGCTTCGGTCGTGCGGCTGAGGTAAGAAGGCCCGATATCCAATACGGGGCTGATGAAGTCTTTATGGGTTTGGATCGGAACCAATTTCTTCCCCACTCACGACTAAAACCGAGGGCACAACGAGAAATAAGCTAGATATTATCTCTGCGGTACTCGGTAACACTCGAAAGGAGCCGTGTCGCTGGAAGGGCTCCGTCGGCCAAAGGACCCGAAGCCAAATTTCGGAGAGGGAGGAAGGGCTGGCCGTTTAGGGGGATGAAGGGCGTAGTCGTATCCTTCAGTGCCTTCCCAACCTGGCGGAAACCAGACGAAGTAGATAACACCATCAGGTAAAGTAGAATTTCTGGACTTTTTTCAAGTCACGAAATATTAGCTCTTTTTTTAACAATGACTTAAACGGATATAATATGGTTCATTTAGTTACTTGATGATACACTATATTACACCGTTACGTAGCGCCGAACTGCATTTACCCCTAGCATTGGAAGGTGAATCTCTATTTAAAACTATTAGTTTCTCGCAATGCGTGTGTACAAATATTAACAATTAAAGCATATTTTTCAAATGTCATCTTCAACAAGATCAAAGAGTTGGATACATAGACACCTGAGCTCAAGAAACGTAAAACGGAAAGCTTTTAAAGGAATGTACTGACGATAGCGATAAAAAATCAGACCAGAATTATAGATTCCCGTTTACACACAAATTTATAAAAGGTGACACGGCATAGGGCACACAGCGGCAGTATATTCCTCCTCTTTGATAACACGTTTGTTTAACACAAAGCTTTTTTGTCCCGCGTCTTGTCTTCTATAAACTACAGCGCGTGACATGTTTTAATGTATCAAACTGGGTACGAGTAATATCCATTTATATTAGTGCACAAGCGACGATCTTATGAAACTAATTACAGGGCAAAGCTGCAACGTTTGCTCAGCAATGAGATTTCCTAATTCTGATCTCTCTATTACTTCTTGGACTTATATCATCATAAACACTTTTCTGCAAAATTATTTTCACTTCTAGTTCAACCAATTTAAATAGTAACGTGAACAACCCTAACAAATCACCGCATTTCATCGCAAAAGAAACAGTTAGAAAAAAATATATCAAATCCACGTAAAATATTTGGAGTTAACAATACGTTTATTACGTTTCCAGAGATCACATTTTCTCTCGAAGGGGAAAATGAATTCCATGCTAGATCACAAAACAGAAAACATAATGGTGTATTTAATTTAAATATTAGCATTTCTGTGGAGCGTTTCCCAATACACTTCCTGTTTTCTCCGATAAATGACAAACGTATGCTAAAATTTCAAGTAATAATGGAATGAACGGAAAATCTAAAATGACTGTACTAATTATATTTAAAAAGTTTTCAATCGAGTAGGTCTACATACTTTCTGTATATTATTTTCACGGATTTAATACCAAATAACAGTGAAAGTCTGAAAAGATACAAATAGTGTTTCTTCGCTCGGAAAAAACCTACTTCTAGCTTACGGATATTCAAAACTCACAAGCGGTTCAAAACCCTCACCTATTTTTTATATTTTATTTATCTCGACATCAAATGACTCTACTACTTTACTTTTACTTACATTTTTCTACTAGTATTTTAACATTCCCTAATAATTTTCACTAACAGAAAAAGTTTGCTTTATTTTATTTTCATATTCCTTAACTTATGGGAATAAATGCACACTATGAAGTTAAATGAATTGAAAAAATATACTTTATCTTATATACAATTCTGATAAGAAGATATGGGAACCACTAAAGTTGTGTACCAAAAATTCAAATGGAAACACGTTACGCTAGTGAGACCATGTGATTAGGAGTGATGAGTTAATTAATTTTAATGAAATTACACTATTCGGTTTGATGAAGAAAACAATAATGAAGCTATAGTGAGAGGAGAGGAAAGGGAAAACTGTACAAAAAACATCGACAAACTTATCGAGTATGCGTTTGGACTAAAAACAATTTTGCTTGAATATGTACGTTTTTAGACTAAAGAACGCAAAGATAAAGAATAGTTGCTGTACAATCATTCCAAAGAGACGGTATATTACATTATGGCGACGATGGCACAGAGATATCATTAGAATTACCGAACTAACATATAGATTGATCAATGCGAAATTAATAGTTGAATGGTTTAAGTTAATCGATATTAGCAAATGCAAAATAAATTATTTGGTTCTTTTCTTATAGAAGACGTTATTCTTATCATTGATTTGAGATCTGGAGTAAAATATATCCAGTAGTCTTCCAAATTATTGGAACAACATTCATTTACTTGGAGTCTGCTGAACTAACAATATTTTATGTGAGTAAATATTAACCACAACTAGAGAAGAAACACTATTTATATTCTCGGTATTGTCATTTTTCGGTATTTGCGGTTTAGTTGTTGGAAAGGAAAGCGAAGTGCATGTTCTTACATACTTTGATCAAACCACTGTAATATGTAGAATCATAACCGCACATACAAACGTTAAATGGTAAAAAAAATGTACGACAAGGAAGAGGAAAACAAGTTGTCCGAACTCCGTGGCCTGTTTGTTAGGGTACTGCTCCGGCATTTGCCTGGAATTTTTCGGAGAATTCGCGGAGAATTACCTATCAGAGCAGCTGTCTGCTAGAATTCTCCTGCAGAAAATGATGGAATGAGAGGCAGAAGAAAGAGGATAAGCTCGAGAAAATCTGCAGAGAGCTTTCTCCGCCCATCAAAAAAATCTCATTTGTAGGTAGGGGACCGAATCAACGCACCTGCTGCGGAAGGCCTACGTTGGTGTTTACGCCATGGGCCTCTTATTGAGTTTGCTTTTCTTTCTGTTGATTGGTTACTGTTTCCGGGCACGTCATCTGCTGCTATTTCCTCTCCAGGTATCTCCCGCCAGCAGGGCATCGCGTTACTCGCGACCTCTAAGCTCCCGATTGGGAACTAGGGATGTGCTGTTAACAGCTAAACTGTTGTTTATTAACCGTTAGCGTTTCGTAACTGTTACGTGAAATAAGAGTTATTTAGTTTATCCTGTTATTGGCTGTTATCGGTTGAAATACATAGAACTGCAACCTACTGAGCCTAATCCAAACTACTACAAGCTTTTGTGGCAACCATTTTGTACGATAACAGCTTCACTGAAGCTAATCAGTCATGATTTGCCAGTGTTCAAATTATATATTAATTGATACATAATTCGTCATTATTTCACACCATGTGCCACAATAGTTTTATATTTTATTCTATACACTACAACAAGATGTTTGTCCTTTAAATTAAGTCTGTCCAATATGTTAACTTATTTCTGCCTCGTTGCTGCTTATGTGAGATCAACTAATATTTCCCTAGGTCCGATTAAATAAAATTAGTTACGGTAAAATAACTCACATTATAATATTGATATTCGACAGTCATTAACACTTGAGCTATAGGTAAGCAAAAAAACTGTTTCTCCTCATTATATTTGGAATTCGTCACTTCACTATGCACAAATTGCATATTTGAAAGAATATTTGCAATCTGAACCCGAATCACTTTCATTTTAGTAATATTCTAAATTCTATACACATTCGATACACATTATATGAATTACTATTCATCCTTGGCAGTTCATCCAGTCTCGTTCATATCAGCTGCTTCTCTGCCCAAACATGTTAGGGAAAGTAGTGCAAGGAATCGCCGTACGGTAGCTACACAGGCTTTACGGTGCTACCAACGTTATTCGTTTTGCGTGGTTTAACTCTTAGCAGTCGCTACAACTGCTTTAACTCTTAGCAGTCGGCCATGTTAGGTTGCTGGTCATGAACCTGTTATTTTTCAACTGTTATTAATAACAGCTATTACGAGTTAGCTGTTTTTGTGATAACAGTTATTGAAGAAAAGCTGTAAAGCCCATCTCTACTGGGAACCCGACATGAGTCATAGTGTAGTACTTGTAAGTGTAAAGAGTAAAGAGTGAGGATAAGGCAAGGAAGGGGAAGGATAAATCGCGCGAGGTCCGTGTCCCGTTTGTTAAGGTACTGCTTCGGTGTTCGCCTGGAATTGATTGCAGAAACCATGGAAAACTGCAAATCAGAGCAGCGGCCGCTAGAATTCTCGTAGAAACAATTGCTGAAGTCAACCTGGCTGTCTAGCTGTTGTCGAAAGTCTACTACGTCGGGACTCAAACCTCAGGGCCCCTACACACGAGCAATACATTTACATGCCTTAAGTAACGCGCGTTGTAAAATAAAACTATCTTATTTGTAACGACACACAAGCATTGGTGGTTTGGCCGTTCCACATATGATACAGTGGTCATCTATGACGCGCGTTACTTATCACGCGTCAACGCAACGCTCGTGTGGCAGAGACCTCAGACCCTCCTGATCAGAATTACTGTAAAGAAAGCAATAATGCTGGTACTGAACTAATCTCATCTAGACATCCTGTGTATTCCACCCCACCCTTTTTGCACCCACCCATGGTTGAACTCATGGAGACATTCATCCACACGGCTCACACGCGTCTCCAGCTCACCGTTCTCCCTCCCCTCCCCCTGCCCCACCCCCACGACTACCGACGTCCCCCCTCCTACGCTCCACCGCGTCCCGCCCTCCAGCGGCCCGACGCGCCGGCAGGCACCCGCAAGCGCTGTAGCACTCTAAGTAATAGCTCGGGAGTACGTGTCTTGTTCACAAAGTGGCTGCGGGTACTTGGTGCGCGCCGCGCCGGACATAAAATGTCACTCGGGCCGCGGAGGTGCGCACATGGCAGCACGCTATGCGCGCGGCAGCTGACACACGCTCAAATTTGCAACGTGTGCTCGGAGTTTCAATAGCCTCTCTTTCCGGCGAGCCCGCTCGTCCGGTCTCTGGCTGGCAAAGTGGGGGTTCAGGGAATCAACTGATGTCGCTGCAGTGCCTCTAACCGGGAGGTCCTAGGGTTCGAGTCCCGACCGTGGCAGGATTTTTGACATTGGCTTGCCAGCTAGGTCGAATTCCCACGCTGCATGGTGGAGAATTTTAGCGACCAGCTGCTCTGATCGAGAGTTTTCCGTGGTTTCTTTGATCAACACCAGCTAATACCGGAGCAGTACCCCAACAAACGGGCCAAGGATCCCGCGCGATCCTTCCTCTTCCTTCCCTCACCACTTACACACAGGTGCACTCGCATGCACCACACTACCACTCTTGTCGGGAGACCAGTTGGAAACTTAGTCTGTTTCGGCTGGTACAATGCAACGCAGGTGGAAGATATCTGTTGGAGAAAAAATCCCCGCAAGCCAACTTAGGTCGACATCATTGCTAGCCTGAGGGGAAAATCACCGCCAACGTCCGCGGTAAAATCATGCACTACACTTAAGAGAATAATGACGTTAGCAGTTGACAAGCCCGGAATCACTAATATATCAATCAATAGCCACTGCTTCGGGCGAGCCCGTTCGTCCGGTCGCTGACCCGCCAGCCTGCCAGCACGCTCTCGCTCGCCCGCGAGCCGACATTCCTTCTAGCGGTACCAGCGCGCTGGAGAGCTCTCTCTATAGACTCACCGTGGGGGCTGGCAGCGTACGCGTCCGCCTCACCCCCCCCCGCCACTCGCTCACGCGAACGTTGCCTCCCCGCGCCTGCGTCTGTTACTTCCTCCGCTCCGCCCACCGGGTCGCGTGCACGAATGTCGTTACTTGTTGTCATTCGTCATTTTTCTTCTCGAGAATCCGCACGGAGCTAGTTTATGCATCTCTAACATTTACAGAACTCTCCCGACGGCCCGGAAAAAATAAATAGCGACGACTCGTTCCAGCGTACCTCTTCCCAATACAGGGCGCGCGCCCTTTCGTCGACTCTGGATGATATTTCTCATCGCACTCTGCGTGTTCTAAGCAGAAACAACCGGCCGGCAGGTGTGCTAAAGTTCAGGATGTGGAGGATGCTTTGGAAAGACAACTCAAAGGGAGACGAAGGGATGGTCCAAAGTGCTCGTTACGCTTTTCGAGATCCTCCCATGTTCCTCGCAATTGCCCTCTACTCGTCTTACACGTGACATCGTCAACCCGTCAACGAGTTCACGGGGCCTACCACTTTGCAATTTGTACTGCTTGCAACACATCCGTGTTTGACTCTTAATGCTTTGGGAGTACCCGCAACCCATTTTCACGTCTTTTTATACTACTCATAACCACTCATTTATCTGATATATTATGCGCTTCTCTGCCCTACCGATACCTCATCATTCTCTTCTCCCAAGAGCTTTCAGTTAGCGAATTTCATCCACGACCCGATACTTTCATCGATATCACGCAAGCAACTCACTGTCTGCGACATGTGACTTCTTTCTTCCGTGACGTATCAGACATTTGAACCCCATCTCCCTCTCTGTCGACTACTCATTGCAACTCGTTGCACACTGAGTCATCGATAAATCCGTCCATTGTGCTCCTCTACCTCATAACTCATCCAGGTAAATCCCTGCATTCACCACGTTGGAATATCTGGGTGTCGAGATCGAGTTGATAAGGGAAATGGTGTCGAAAGAGTCACGGGTGTCACGGTAGACGGAACCGTCAGAAGAAACAAAATTTTGCGAAATCTCACTAGTTCATTGGAAGTGTTCATTTGCATGGATAACGTGGAGGCCGTTGTCAAATCAATGGGATCGTGGTGATTGTACAGGCTCATCATAATTCGAATCAACGCCTGAAACCGTCCAAGACTGGATCATCAAGATGCTTAGGGTATTATGTGTCGTGGAACGTGTCCTATTGCGAGGATCGTTGGGGATTGTCACAAATGTTGGGGGTCATGTTATTCGCTGGAATTATCATACTGTAAGTAGCGAGAGGATGTTGGAACGTCCGAGAGAAGTGGCACAGCACATTCCCACATGAAGAATGTGGGAAGCGATGGGGGCGTGGGGCCACAGAGAGACCGGAAAAGACTCGGGTACGCAAGTGCAGCGAGTGAGCGTGCATGGCTGTGCGAGCTTACAGAGCGAGCGGTGGACACCTCGGGGCGGGCAGACGGCCGCGTAGGGGAGACAGAGAGAGAGAGAGAGAGAGTCGGAGAGGGAGAACCCCTCCCGCGCACGCAGGCGCCGAAGTCAGGCTCGCCACACCGCGCCGCGCAACACAGCGCCGCCCCGCGCCAGGTCACCAGCATTTTTACCGCGCCTCCTGTTCGCGCCTCATGGGAAATCACTGCCATTAACACTGAGTATGGCTCCGTGGCGCGGGACGCTGCGCAGCGTCGCGCCCCGCCCTGTTCCACCCCGTCCCGTCTCATCCCACCCAGTCCGGTCCCGTCCCGCCCCGCGACGCGCGCGACGTGGCGCTGTCGCCGCTTCCGCGCCGGCCCCGCGCTCGCGCGGCCGCGCCTCCACCCCCGCCCGCGTCAGCGGCCCGCCCCGCCCACGCCCGCCCGCGGGCGTCCTCTCTTCTGACGCGCGGCTGCGGCTGGCACGCTCGGCTAAAATTCATCCCACATTAACCGGGTGAGGCCGGGACAATCCGGAACCCGTCGAGGGCCCCGCGAGTCTGCGGTCGCACTCAATTTTTATGCGAGCCTTCTGCGCCGCTTTTTCTCGGCTAATCCAAACCGCGCCCAAATTTGCCCTCTTTGGGAAGTCTGGAGAGTACGCGAGGGACCCGGAGTTCGCAACAACGCAACTCGGAAGAACGTTAATAAATCATCGAGCAGCGTGTGGAAGGGAGTGCAACCGCCGACGCCGGCGTCGCCGCCGCGCGAGGTGAGGACGCCGAGGTGTGGGAAGGGGAGGGGACGGGAGGGGAGGGGGCGTTCGCGGGAGCGCGCGCGACCCCCGCGGTTCTACTCCCCTCCTTTTCGTAGTAGTTGCGGCGATGCCGCCCGCCTCGCACCTAAGCACCTTTATGCGCGAGCTCCCGACCTCGGAAAGAGCGCCCGGAAAGCTCTGTGAATAGCCACGCAGGGGGTGAACTAACCCCGCCGAGTGTGTTTCGTAGGTACCAACTCTTGAGTTTGGGAGGTAACAAGAGGAAGCAAATATCCGTTGATAAAAAGGCCTATTGTTCCTTTATTGCGACGCGCTTGGTGAAGATGGTCCTGATGGTGACCTATTGTGAAGACCCAGTTTTCTGGTGACGTATGGTATCTACAAAATCGATCTACCCTCAGTGAGACTCATTTGTACAGAACAAAGCGTACTGTGATGTGATAAATGTTTTCACCTCACCTCAGTACCTCTGTCGCCTGGGGTCAAGGGAGCAGGGGGGAGGTGAAATCTGGAACGAACGATTTTTCGAGACAAGTATTTGAACAATTAGATGTATTTTCTATAAAAAAAATCTTTGATTTATAAACATCCGTTCTTCCTTGTGTATTAATTTATTCATTAAAATTAATTAATAAAATAGCGTGTCTGCAATTTGTATCAACATACGAAGCAATATATGAATAAAATTACGAACTATTATGTAGAACGTAAAATTATTGCTAATAATTTTTGCAGTTTAGACGCGAATTCTATTCTGTCTATTCATGACGTACTCCGCGAACTTTAAAGTACATTTTTGTCATGATTCCTTGGAAATCTCTACTTTATATAACATTACTTCTCGAAGGTAAAACAATATTGTGGGATCGGTTTTATTTTGTAACCATAAAACGTCGTGCTTTATTTATTGACAACTAATGAAAATGAAAGAATCATACTTTAAAAAAGTCGGTCAATTTATCAAAGTTTTCATTAGTTATCTCTCATATTAATAACCAGCAAACGAAATATGTACAAACACAATTTAATTCTTTGAATCTATCACACATACATACTATATTTGACGTACTGTCTTGTGTCAGTTTTCAATACCGCATCACACGCTAAACACATCACTCCATATTATTCAAAATGCCCACATCTGTATACTAGAACCAGGAAGTTACAAAGTGTAACGAAGAAGAGAGATGAGGCGTCGAGACGTGATGCGTTTGACGTCAAAATAACGTTTCAATCATAAGGTGTTTCTAGAGTGGAGTGGTAGCGCAAGAGGGGAGAATTTCTGAACCTCTTTGAGAACCTCATTCTGCTGCTAGTTATCGTGTGATAAAGTTGTGTTGGCGAGCTCTACATGATACATGAAATAACTCTCCACCACTATCTAAGGACGGAATTGCATTTACGAAATGATTCTACCTGCTCCAAAATTATAACCACATGTAAAAATACGTTATATTGTTCAAGGTTGTGTCAGTTTTCTTGGTAGCATTAATTTAATCTACATTTCTGATTTTTGAATGTTTCAATATCTAAAATGTTAGTAGTTCCCGCAAAAATACCAAGTTATTGTACTGGGACAAGTAAAATGCGAGGAATAAAAACTAGCCATATAGGGACGGAGAGACGCCTGGTTTCATCAAACACTTCCGAGAACATTGAGGAGGAGGAGGATTGTGTTTGTTTTCAAGCTAATAAGCACTACTTCGGCACTCCACAGGTATACAACGCAGCGAGGAGCCATTCTGACGGAATGAATTTCGACAAGTAGTTACACAAGGAATACCAGAAACTGTAATTGAATGTCCCCAATACACAAAAATAGTGTACCGATAGTTAATAATTCGTTACCGTTTTCACCAAAGTACACAAAATAAAAATTGTTTTGACCTAGACAAAAATACCTCAAAATGAACAAATTTAAATCGAAAATAATCAGTTTCATTGGATTTTATGTTACCATCATTGCTCTGACAAATCACTCGTAAATGAATCTGATTAAAAAATCAAGTAATTACTAATTTCAGTTATTACTTTGCATGTTTTTATTGTCCAGCATTCTTGTGCCTAAGTGATTAGTACGTTGCAGCAAAAATTGATGCTGTTGATGTTGAAATCGGTACAGTGAGGCACTGAGTGGAGTGATACGTGGTCAACGTCACTTATGCAGTAAGTACTCACGTGAACACTATAACGGGACTTCAGGGAGGCGGGGGAAGAAGGAATGAAATTGTAGCGCAGAAACTGTTGTTCTAGAACATTTACTGAAAAAAGTGGTTTTTCAAAATAGCTACCTATTTCCATCACCTATTTTTGTTCTGTAAATTCAAATTTTAGGGAATGAAATAGAACTTGGAATATAAATTATATCATAAAAAACTTGATAAGAAATAAAAACGAAGATATAATGAACACACAATTTTATTGTGCAAATAGTAGAAATTTAAATAAAGAATTGGATTAAAAAATCATTTATAAAAATGTGGCAGTATGCATTAAGTCTGCTGGAAAATGAAAACAGGCAAGATAATGTTAACTGAAGTTAGTAATGAACTGATTTTTAAACCAGATTCATTGACGAATAATTTGCCAGAGCAATGTACAATAACGTTCAGTGAAACTAAAGCTCTAGGTAAAACTAATACATTTTGTGATATTGTGTAGATTGAGGACATTGAAGAATTATTTAGTACTATCAGTTATTGGTTAGTGTATATTCTGGACAATAAATTAGAGATTCTGGAATTTCTAGTGTATAGTTTGTGAAAAGACAAGCACTTTCCTATGAACCTTATGAATTTTCCCCGCGTCCATTTAAAAGTAGGTTTCAATTACAATTTAAAAATATTAGATTAATTCTCACAAAACAGTTACTGTTATGTAAATTTTGTTATTAGCAGTAAATGTAAATTTTTGCCTCTATCACCACGCACCTACCTTCGGAAAAGGTTAGTTCTGATTGAACCTCTTCTCACAGTTACCTAGTTGGCTCCTTTCATTGGCGTTGTGCAACTCTCCCTCACTCCCATAGTTATCGCGTCGAACCTTATTTATTTCGTATGACTTGTCCGGGAATTTTAAACCATCTCGAGCGGTTGACAGTGTTCCTCAGTTTTCAGTGAGTACTGAGGATGGGAGGTCACAGTATGCAACAGATATCCAATTGAACACTTCTCAATAATTTCGAAACTGTGTTAAGTTGTCTCGTAAAAAAGTCATTAAGTACTAGGCTACTTATTTTTAAATAATCAGTGTACGATAAACTTAGCAACATTATACGACATTAATATTTCTTCACCTCTCAGTAATCGCCGCAGGTCAGATTTAAAAGTCAAACTTGAGCTTCCGGGTCGATGGCCCCATCTCGATCAGGTTTTTGTCCAGTTTCCCTGATCCATTGAGCAAATGCTGAGACGGCACCTTGATTTGATTCTGGACATAAATGTAGCTTCACTATGCGCACGTTTTGTTGAGCTTTCCTTTTGCTTGTACTGTTAGTAGAGCTAGAGATGTGTTACTATTTTGTTAGCAATGCAGAAAAAATCAAAACTCGCTCCGCCACCGTCTCGTTACTATCCCCTAATGCCATTTCCACCCCCATTACTACCACGTTCCCACCGACGACCTCCCTCGACCCTTCCCGGCCCGTTCCCGCCCCCTTCCGCTTCGGAGCCCGCGTGGTTCCCACCCACGCTCCCCAAACGGTGGGCCGCCGGCCTGCGCGCGTCTGCGCTCGGCGCCCGAATGAATTTGTGATCAGCAATCGCGCGATCTATGTATTATTGCGCAGGGAATCGGTGTGTGTCTTTCGTGCTCGACCGCCTCGTGGCCGAACAGGATTTTCCCGGCCGGCGGGGCAGAGAAAGCGGCGGCGGGGAGAGACGAGTGAGCAAGCGGAAGGGTCGGGAACGGGGAACGGGGGACGGGGACGGGGACGGGGGTGGGGATGGAGACGGAGAGAGGACGGCGTACTCGCGGGCTGGAGCGGTAGCGCGTGAGGAAAACCGCCGCATATGTCCTCACGATCGTCGCTGACCTTTCGCTGTTGTCTCGTGTGGAAGAATCGTTCCCCGAAATGATGACTACCTGCTCGAAGAAATTATGACGGAGTGAGTCCCCGGCGACGACAAAAAAATCTCGCGTTCTGCTCCGCTCTTGTGGGATCCGTGCCCCTTCTATGAGACTGGCTATTTTAGGGCCGTTTCTTAATTCATCAACGACCGTGGTATCAGGGAGAGTAGCGTGACTTCCTTAAGAACGGGAGAGGGTGAAATTTAGGGACTAAGGGCTTCTAGTATTGTGTTGTTTCTCTGTATCTAGAACTAAAACTTACATACAGTCGAACAGGCCGAGACTGTGCTACATGGGGTGTGTATATGCGAGGCTCTTTTTCTTCAGATATACGCTATTTGTGCTCTTTGTGCAAGTACTATGAGAGCAATTTTTGTAAATTAGAAGAAGCAAAGTTCGGATTCTGTCAAAAGAATGCGTATATCTCAAGAAATGGAGCCTGGCATATTCTCACCCCATGTGGCACAGTCTCGCTCCATTTCACGGTAATATGTTGATCTGACTTAACTATATGTACATTTATTTACTTTAAATATAATTGTAGTCTCCAACACATTAGTTAGAAAGGCAAAATTACTTCACGGTCTGTTTGTTCCATGCAACAGAGTACTACAGACGTGACTATGACTTAATACAAAATAACAAGTATTTTTTGGACAGAATATAACTTATTTTTCTTTCAAAAGGAGTAAAACAAAACATGGTTTTCAAGCACTCGAATTTGTTCAAACGTGCACAGGTTCTATGTCCAGCACCTACAAAGATTAGTTTAGCATAAACATTTCAATCACTAATTATATTTTTTTATATGACCGTCAAGTTTCTTCACCCCAACATACAAACCAATTTAACCTTTTAATAAAAAGTTCCATATAAATATTTTAGATAACCATGTAGAAACAGTACATAAATGAAACAGCCGTAAAAATGTTCTTTGAAGTTTCATACGTTCGCTTTTGTACACTATAAATATACTTTTCTCTTCAAATTACGCTCTATTCAATGATTTATATGCTGGTTTAATTTGTTACGAAAAATATTAAAATACAGATTATTTTCAGCACAACTACATTGATAAATTATTGTGATGGACAACATATTGATTATTGTATTAAATGATGCATTAAATTACTTTTACAAAAATTCATAATTGCGTGTTTAATAGTAAATTCACATTCACAGTCCAATAGAAAGGTATAACTGTTCCCTTTTATCATAAGAATTAAAGCATTTTTATTAATCTTTACAAATTTCGATATACCAGTCAATACTGAAGCAACAGGAATTTTTCTAAATGATGCTCATGTCTCATCTCTTAAAACGGAGGCAATAAACAGACTCTACTGGTTTACAAGTTAATATTTATCTGAAACACAGGAGCTTAGTCACATCTTTCATACCGGCTGGTTGATTTTACTACAAACGCAACATTAAAATCTCTTTCAGGAAATCACCGTATCCCCGTTTTCCAATAGGCTACGTCGCCCGAAGCGGCCAGACAAATGCTCGACTAATTCCGAATGAACACACCAAGATTTCCGACTAGTCATTTCCTCCCGGCGCACACGAGAATTCCGCGCGTATATCGCCAATTGCAGGGCGACCGGTTCCATATGCAGTAAATTCCGTTAGTTCTACAAGAACGGCTAACCAAAATACACGGCATCGCCCGCATCGTGGAAGTAAGTTATAAATTCATCAGCCTACGTGTGACTACACCGATACCAGCTTTATACAACCCTGGTAGAAAGTAAAGCACGAAATTGGAGGAGTCCGCTTTGTTAAAGGAAAGACGAACGATCGGAGCCAGAAAATATCCGAATCCCATAAATTTTAAAAAACCGATAGAGACATCCATTTTACATTTGACACCCACCTCGTCGGCGAGGCATGACGCGCGGGCACATGCGGTACGGCGCCGCCGTAGCTGCCTCCCCCGCCTCCCCCACCGACGCTAAGATCCTGCAAAGGGGGCGTCATTGCATTGGATAATTTATCTCCAACAATCACATCAGTTCCGGTGGATACTGTTTGGGGCCGGCCGCATTGTTTCCCTGACGGATCGTTGAGTACCTTGAAACAGTCGCGATTAATAATTTGTAGATGCGCGGCGTGATCAGTGAATTTCATCCACGCGCTTAACGTTCGCATGCATTTTGAAAGAGCATTCATCATAATTTATCGGTATTCTAATTGGCGCTAAATTTGTTCCTGGACCCGTCAAACGCGCGCGTACGTAGCAAGCGTCGATAGGAGAGCGTTGGCCCGTAACAAAGCGCGCCTGTCAGTTATTGCAGTGCGCGTTCGCCCGGCGGGCAATGCGCGCCGGGGGCGGGAGGGCGAACGAGGCGGGGGTGGAGTGGGCGTGCGCGCGTGGCGGGGATGGGGAGGCAACGGAAGAGGCGTGGAGGTTGTGGTGGGAGAGGAGGAGAGTCGAGAGACGGCAGGCGACGGGGTCGTGAGGCTGCAAGGGAATTGGGGGTACAAGAGTGGACGACCGGGGAGTGCTTGCTGGTAAACGGCAAGGTGACCAGACGGTGAGGTAGACGGCCTGATGACAGATGGAGAACGGACTGAGGTGGCTCAGGGTATGAGCAGATGTCACTGAGTGCCTCTGACCGGAAGGTCCTAGGGCTGGAGTCCTGACCGTGGCAAGATTTATTGAGGATGAGTTTCGTCGTTGTCTGAAGTGGAATTCTAGCGGCTAACTGATCGGGAGTTTTCCGTGGTTTCTCTGTTCAACACCAGGTGAATGCTGAATAAGTACCCTAACAAACGCGCCACGGATCGCGCGCGATATTTCCTTGCTCTTCCTTGTCCTATGCTCACCCTTTATACACTCTTACACAAACATGTACTACACTACCACTCTTACCAGGAAACCAGTCGGGAGCTTAGAGCTTGTCCCGGCTAGAGTCCCTAGATACAGAGAATAGCGCAGCCTGAACGCCCGCCGCCATTTAATATCCTTTCACTCAAAAGCCCCGCCAGGCAGCATTCTCAGGTTAAGGAGAAATGAGAGCAATCGGACGTATTATGAAGAATTTAGAGTATATTATCACTAATTTTCGGTAGATTGGTGGTTCCTAACTCACCTACAATACCGGTTAGTTCAACTGGATATAAAATGGCGGCGCCGATGGCGCAAAGGATTGCGCTACTCTGTATCCAGGGACTCGAGTCCCAGCTGGGGTGGTGCCCCGTAGGTGGGAGATACCTGGTTGATGAAAACCCCCATAACCGGCGGTAGATCGGCGTCGGATCTCGCCATCCAGCGGGGGAAGATCACCGCCACCTCCCGAGGGAAAAAACATGCACTACATTAACGGGACTAACGACCTCGGTAGTTGACACGCTTGGAATCACTAATAAGCAACCAACCACGAAATAATTTAGCAATTGGAGGAGGTGGTTACGATGGAGCTGATGTCTGTGTTGAGGATGTTGAGAGCGGAGGAGTGCGTGAGCGACGGTGAATAAGAGGCGGTGAGGGTGGAACACAGAAGCAGCGAATGGAATGGGAGAGGACGGGGAGGAAGCGTGGTCTGATAGTGGCCAGATAACGAAAATATTGGTGAAAAGGGGAACAGAAAGTGCCGAGGACAGAGAAGTACGGGATCGGATGATGCAAGGGAGCGAAGGATGGGCACGGGAAGATAGAAGAGGTACATATGATTGGCGAAAACAGAGAAAGACGAATACAAGAATAATGACGGGGTACGATTACGGAATGATGACGGGGTAGTCAACATGAAATAAAACACCGAAAATAATCTGTCTAAAACTTCCTCATAATTCCGTACGTAACAGAAGTTCGAAGGCACGTATCAATTACCGGTTAATGATTTAACATTGTAAGCAATTCATTCGTCATGGTCATTTACACGCGTAATGTAGTGAAACTAGTGCGCCGTCGCGAGAGGGAGAGAGCATTTCTCTTTTTAACTAAAATGCAAAAAGGTTCCCCTTTTTCAACGCACTCTAGAGCCTAAAAAAAATTTGAAAAGTTCAATTTGTAGGGAATTTTATCTACTTCAATTTTGTGTTGAAAGCTCTTGTTGATAGGTGTAGAGATGTAAGCGACAACCTGAGAAAGTGCGATATTTTTAGGCGTTTGCATTTGTTTGAAGGTGGCACGTCTTGAAGGGGCCACCTCAATTTTGAATTCTTCATCCTTACCATGAAAGAAATTAGGCATCAGATGCAAGAGCAATGTCGAAAGATGCTTTTGAAAGTAAATCATATCGTAAATGAGCAATGTAATGGGAATAATAAGGTTCGAAAAATGCCTACGTCCCTTCATCTGTCTGTGTGTGTGTGCGTTCGTTCGGCCGTCCGTCCGTCCGTCCCTTGTGATGCTCTTCCCGCCCACCTATCGTAGTAAGTAAAATGCCATTCGCCATGTCTCGGTCTTCTGGTGGGAACTGATGATTAGTCATGAAGGGAAAAAAATTTAAAACAGAAGTTTGGTTTTAAGCGTTTTCTAAAAATTCGGACTTTTGTGAATAAAATGATATATAGATCGTTCGATGGAATTCTTTTTTATGCCATATTTGTCATTTTGTTTATTGATGTGCATACGTCAGAATGGTACCCACTTCAGTTAGCATTTTCGTTTTCCAGTCGTATCGTGTGAACGATCGAATCTAGAAGGCTGTGTTTTTCACTAGATGGTTGGTAATACTTTTTTCACCAATGTTACGTGCACTGTAATTTGAATTTTGTGGATCTAGTGTTTTTTTTACGTCTGTTCTTCAAGCTTCCAGTTGTAGTTTTTTGTTAGTGAAGTGTGAAAATTGTTCCTTTGTTGGTAAAAATGCCACAAAGCACGCGAATTTTCAAGAAATGCAAGTTTCGTGGTAACAGACACGCTCGTGCTTCACAAAATGACAACAGTGAGGTTAATTCGTATTTAGACAACAGTGATCAGTCTTGTGCTCGTAGTGTAAACAACACTCCCCCAAGTGTATCTAAAAGGAAACTTACAAGTGAAAGAGTTCTCGCTTCTCTTGAAAATTCTTCAAATAATAATAATAATAATAATAATAATAATAATAATAATAATAATAATAATAATAATTTAGGTTATGCTTTGGTAGATTTAGATATTACTAAGGAAGTGTTATGTAGTTTTTGTTCTTGTAGTCTTTGTGGGGGTGTTCGTGATGTTTATGAAAATATCAGTGTAAGAAATGGACTTGCCAGTAACATTAGTTTAGAGTGTAAGAATTGTAAAGAAACCAAGTCATTTTGGACCTCCAAGAGATGTAAAGAACAGTTGTTTGAAAGTAATATAAGATTTCTTTATGCTATGAGAGCAATTGGCAAGGGACACACTGCAGCAAAAAATGTTTGTGCCATACTGAATATGCCACGCCCACCACAAAATGTGACCAGATATACACAAGTGATTGGAAATGCTGTTGAGAAAGTAGCAAAATCATCCATAATATTTGCTGCAGCAGAAGCTGTAGATTTAAATGAAGGCAATTCTGACATATCTATAGCTTTTGACGGCTCATGGCAAAAGAGAGAACACACCTCTAAAAATTCTGTAGCAACTGTCACAAGCATAAATTCTGGAAAAGTTGATGATTATGATGTTCTGACAAAACATTGTTACAAACGTAAAGATGGCAAAAAGGAAGATCATGAATGTCAGAAGAACTATGAAGGGACTAGTGGGGGCATGGAGGCAGCAGCAGCTGTTCAAATTTTCAGCAGATCAGTGAAAGAAAGGGGCGTGTCCTACACAAAATCCTTGGGGGATGGTGACTCGAAATCCTACAATAGTGTTGTAGAAGCTAAACCGTATGGTACAAAATAAATAATTAAGATTGAATGTGTAGGACATGTCCAAAAAAGAATGGGCACAAGATAGAGAAAATTGAAGCAGACACTGATTAATAAAAAATTATCAGATGGCAAAACTATAAGAGGCAGACTCTCTGACAAAATAATAAATGAATTTCAACAGTTTTATGGTATGGCCATAAGAAGCAATGTTAATAATTTGCAGAACATGAAGAAAGCTGTTTGGGCACCTTTTTTCCACAGATTATCAACTGATGAAAATCCTTGTCACCAACTATGTCCCACCGGTATTGATTCATGGTGTAAGTATAACAAGGCAAAAGTTTTGAAGACATCCTATACCCATAAACATTCTATTTCTGATTCGGTTATGGAGGTTATAAAACCTATTTACAGGGATTTAGCAAATCCCGATCTGCTAAGTAAATGTTTACATGGCAGAACTCAAAACCCAAATGAGTCCTTCAATAATTTAATAAGGACTCGTATACCCAAAAATGTGTTCGTTGGAAAAAACATTAACATTTGGAGTGTCAGATGCTGTGATTTGTTTTAATGATGGCAACTATGCAAGAATTAATGTTTTAAAAGAGTTGGGAATAGAAATTGGAGTGAATACAGTGAATGAACTCAAGCATATGGATCAGCTGCGAATACAGAAAGCGCAACGACAAGCTGAAATGTCGACAAAGGAATCAAGAAGAGAGAAGAGAAAGAGAAATCTTAGTATTTATGAAGAAACAGAAGATGAACCAAGTTATGGAGCTGGATGTCATTAAAATAAGATGTACATAAATGTGAGTATTAATGAAATTAATACTTTAAACCTGATTTCTGAAAAAAGTTATTTTTTGAAACATTTGTTCTTTTTTCTCAGAAAGTATTAGACCAATCTCTCTCAAACTCTCAGAGAAGCTTCATATAACACTAGTACATGTTTACTACTAGAATGAGAAAAATATTATCATTACTTTATTATTTGTGTATAAAAATATTGCAAAATTTGTAGCAAAATTAATGCCCTTCACTCTTCTATTTATAAAAGTATTAATAAACATTCCAGGGAAATATATCTAGTGGAAACTATTCAAAACATATCCCACAAGACCCTTATGAAGTTTCACATCCCTACCATAAATAGTTTCTGAGTAAAAGGAACATAAAAACAACCAAATTAACATGGGCTATATAGGGCTTCATGACTCCCCTTCATCTGTTTGTGTGTGCGCTCGTCCGTCCGTCCGTTCCTTGTGATGCCCTTCTCGCCCACCAATCGAGACAAGTAAAATGTCATTCGTCATGTCTGGGTCTTCTGGTGGGAACTGATGATTAGTCCTGACTGACAGGTCCATTCAGAACACACTAAGACATTTATTCTCCACAAACGTGTGTTTTTGATTCTTTTAGCGCAATGATGTAGTAATGGCCACACAAATCTCGTACTTCAGCGACATCGCATTGATTGACCCTACAAGAAGCTGTGATTATAGTTAAATGTGGCTTCAACGAGGCAGCCCATGGCACCCAAGTGATGAATGGCACAGGTAGCTAGAGATTATATTGAGCGGACGCTACTGTTCAAGGTATGCGGTTCAGGATTGGGATCACTCGGAAGAAGGGTTCATCGTCAGCGCTGTCATCCCATTCGAAAGGCCTGCACAACGCCTGCTCCCGCAGGCTTTCTGCACTCAAGAGCTGGGTATTTGCCCGTGAGAGCGCCGAAAGTGCAAGTAGTGGGGAGTTGACAGCTTTGCGGGGAGGGAAGTACCCTCACATTTGCACGGAGGGGTCGTCGCGGCGCGTAGATTGAATGCCAGGGCGTCTAGTGCAATAATCCATGCTGTGAAATTTGCCTACGTATTTAAATGGGTAATCTCCCGTATTTCCAGCTACAATGACCATATTTTTCACTGTTTATGTTCACTGATATATTCTACTCTTTATGTTCTCTGTGCACTGTTATTATTTGACATTCTTATTTTTTATTTTATTTTTACTTCATGCTCGTAGTAATCTCATAAGCAATATTTTAAAGCAGTAGCCTGTTTTAAAAATGTATTATGTAAATAAAAAATATTTACAATTTAATAATTGATTTTTATCAGGAATGTTATAATCTCCAAATTATAGCAAAACGGAGAAAATTGAGAGCAGTCTCTCGTGTCAAAATTGATATAAAAATGAAATATAGGCAATTCCAAGGAATAATAATCGGCAGCACATATTTTGTGACCATTCCCCCCATTATGAAGCTGCATACGAGATGTTAACGAGCAAACCTCACTTACGATATTTTATCATGAGATTATTATGATTCTTCTTAAATAGAACGCAATAGGATTAATATTTTTATATGATGTAAACGATTATGAATACATAGAGTTCGTTTACTTGAAATTAGAAATATATAATGTAATCTTGTCAGAAATGAGAACAGAAAGTAATAATGATTTTTTAAGATTAAGATTTTTCAGCTTTGATAGAATCGCCTTATTCACTTCAAAATAATAATGAAAAGAAGAATTTATTACTGTCATCATCAAACAAAAAAGATTCACTATTACAATTTTGTGTTTAGCACCATGCTAAAGCCGGATTCTAGCCGTCACCATGTGATTACATTGTAGCAAAGTGAATTACGATATCAATTTTACAAGCAATTATTGTAGTTGGTATCCAAATCAAATATGAATGTCTAATTCCTTCACATTGTAAAATATCGACAGCAAACATTTCCAAAATAATAGGTAATGATACATGAATTGTGTTTAAGAGTCCGTTGTGTTCTCGTAATTGCTCTTTCAGTTTACGCGATACGGTGCGAATTGCTCATTCTCATTGGCAGTCCCCACTCCTAGAATGGGTCTCACCCCCACACTTAGCTTACTGTATTTGCACTCAAGTTGCTCGCGCGCGGCTCTCGAGGTCAGACAAAATGCGAAATTGTGTGCAGCCCTGCCATACGATAATTAACATTCCATAGGATTACTTTTTATGTATATCATATTCGATAGTGCTAATGGGACAATCCCCATTTGTAGCGTAATTTCAACTACAAAATTATATTTAAAAACTTTATAATAATGGGACGGTATGATGTAGAATAGGAGGAGCTTGCAAATGTACAAAATTTCTTTAATAAGCGGGCTGATTATACACTGAAAGAGTGTTCCCTTCAGACCTACTCTTCTGGAAGCGATCGGTTTATGTTCTCCAACCCTAGTGGAATGGTATACTGGGATGGTAAGTGCTCGTAGCCCGAAAGGACATCCAACAAGAAAAGTTGCGTCTCAATTTTTTTTGTCATTTCAATTTTTTTATATTAATTCTTATAAGATTTTTTCTACTATGCCCTGATGATCAAATAACAATCAACTGTATGTTTAAAGTTTATTTTATTTAGAACTTGCATAGTTGAAATATTAAACATATGAATATATTTTGGAAACGGTTTAAAGCGACGGCAACGACACATTCAGAATCGAGTTACGTGGTCAATTAAGTGTCAGCGAGTGAAGGAAGATGATGGACGGCTACTCACAGTAGTTGAGGGTGGGCATTTGCTATGTTTAAATGAGACGAAAGACATGAGCTACTCGTAGCCTCCGCCCACTGTTGGATGGATGTTTTACACGCATTGCTGGCAATCCGTAAAGCGGGCGTGGTCTTTGGACAGGAGAACGCCCGCACACTCGCACATGCTCTCATTACCTGGAAGTTGATCCGCCGTAATAACGCAAGTTACAGTACAAATAAGCGAATCCTTCTGCTCTGAAAAATATACATGACATTTAATAAATAAACTGGTAATTTTAATGCTGAAACGTTTTTTAATAATTTAATTATAGAAAAATAACGATACATTTTTAAATGACAGTAAACCCTCGTTAACACAAACTCGCTTAATGCGAACACTGTTAACACGAACAAAATTTCGGTCCCGGCCATTTCTCCTGAACACACTTTAAGATGGGGAATCCTTCATAATTTCCCTTTTTCTTCTAGTATTGTTTTACGGGAAAAGATATCTGATTGTGATTTCGTGGTCTACTTACGAATCTGTAAAATCACGAGCGTTATACGCACTTTCTTTGATCGACTATTATGAAAGAAATTCTCACAACATATTAATGGTTACGTACACCATAAAACTTTGTTTAGCCACCTAGACTATTGCAGCAAACATACAGAGCAGAAATTCCATTTAACAATCAAATATAAAACCAATATCTCAGCTTCTAATTCTTTGTGAGCAACTTAGGTCAAACAACTCAGTTGAACACTGCCCTTCAGTGTCTTTACCGATAGAAAAGAAATCGGAGTGGTTGTTTCATCACTCTGCAAAGTGAATCACTGAAAAATTACGCTTTTCGAAGTTTCTCCCTACGCCCGCGCATCCCCAGGCCACGTGTAACTGAATCACACCGAATTTGATGGATTTTTGTTTGATTCGCTCTGCATGGACGCCGCGTCGGAGCGATTGACCTCCGTATTGATCCGGGGCGGGACGCCGAGCGCCGCTGAGCGAGCGTGGCAATGAAGTGATAGACATGTATTCTATAATGATTTTAATCCGATAGTTTCACGCTGCGGGGTGAGATGTTGAATGGCAGGAGCTATACATTTACGAGCGGTCGGCGCGCCGCGCAATCACTGAACTGGATCGGAAAAGAACGGAACTCCATTTTTTTCGGCCGGCCCGATATTAGCCACGGGTATTGGATCGATTCCAGGCTGACCGCTGGCCGGCACTTCGGGCTTGATGCGTTCGAGAAGGCTCGCGCGCGGGAGCCGAATTGTAACATGAAAAGCATATCGCCTTTCCGGCAATTGGGGAGCTGGACAAGTTGTATTGTACATTTATCACTGGTCCAGGATTTCGTTTACCACCATGTTTCCCGGAAGGTGAAAGTATAGATTTTACATTACGTGGAATAATCGGGGTTGTTTGAAATATTTAAACGCCGTTGGAAAGTAATAAAATTGACGTTAAATGTTTGATAGTTAACTACCACACAAATATTTTTATGGAATCTTCGCAATAGCGTGATAGCGTGCAATTTAATTTTGCCACATTCTTAATAAGAGCCTTAGAATATTTTTAGGGTTTAGGAAAGTTTCATTTTTCGTTTTTTACATTCCACGTGGAACCGAATTTAATGATTCTTTACACACCTATGCAATATGAACTAGAAATAAATTATCAATATACGTAAATTAAAAGATGCTATTTAAATCATTTCATCTGAACTCTAGCACATTAGTTCAAGCAACGTTCAGAATATATAACTGGCGGGTGCAAAACCGGATGAAATGCTTGACATGAAGCCAAATTTATACCGAGCAATCTATTCACAAGCAAACAAGAAAAATGTAACCTCAGAGGTGATACATTCCAATGCCAACCTCACATCTGCTCCGTGCACTAGTTAACAAATGCACGGAAATGCGATTTCTTGTACGTTACTACATTGTATCGTTATTCATATTTGCAATGATCATTTTTTTTAAAACATACGGACAGGAATGAAATGTTATTTGTAATTGTAATAATTTGTGTATCGTCGTCACTGTAATCTGGATTATTCGAGTTCCAGTGAACACTGTGTTTTATAAAAATGGAAAAGCAGAACGCAGATTCTAACAAGAAGGTAAATTGAGATTGAATAACATATTTTATGGCAGTACATTGACAATTTTTGTAAACACATTACACAATCCACCGTATCGTGACTGAAAGGTAAATAGTAAGCGTAAGACATCAGTCAAACATAAAAATGAAATCAACTAAGAGACGAATGCTTTCTGTTTAGTTTCTTCAGAGCATTTTGTTTTTGTAGCAATCTTCTTCAAAGGTACAAAAAAATTATAAGTTTACAAATTCCAAGCTGATATAAAATAAAAAACGAAAATGAAATGCAAAAGCATGCATATAAAACATGAGTGAAACTAAATAGAGAAAAAATAAAACAGTAAAATAACTATGACCTTAAAATAACTGTGTACGCAAGATGGAACTTAATTTATTAACACACTATGTGAAGAAACAACATTCAGCGAATGCTAATGTAGCATTTGATATAGAGAGGAACAGTGCGGAAGGGAGCGGGAGTCATGAGAATACACACTATCCTCTTAAAGTGAACTTTAAATAGTAGGTTTTGGAAGACAGAGGTGAGAGGACGGTGAAAGGAAAATACAGACTTCTAGGAATGGGAATAGGCAAAGATGAGAGATGAAACATTTTAAAAAGGGCTAATTTTAGTATACGACAGAGAGCATGAGCGAGCGAGAGCGAGTGAGCGAGCGAGAGAGTGAGCGATAGAGAGAGTGAGCGAGAGAGAGTGAGTGAGAGAGAGTGAGTGAGCGAGAGTGAGCGAGCGAGAGTGAGCGAGCGAGAGTGAGCGAGCGAGAGTGAGCGAGCGAGAGTGAGCGAGCGAGAGTGAGCGAGCGAGCGAGAGAGTGCGGATGAAAGAGCAAGGGAGTGAGCGAGCGCGAGAGAGAGAGTGAGGGAGAGTTCGAGAGAGAGAGAGAGTTCGATAGCGAGAAAGCGAGAGAGAGCGAGAGAGAGAGAGAGAGCGAGCGAGAGAGAGAGCGAGAGAGAGAGAGAGAGCGAGCGAGAGAGAGAGAGAGTGAGCGAGCGAGAGAGAGTGAGCGAGCGAGAGAGAGAGTGAGCGAGCGAGAGAGAGTGAGCGAGCGAGAGAGAGTGAGCGAGCGTGAGAGAGTGAGCGAGCGAGAGAGTGAGCGAGCGAGAGAGAGTGAGCGAGCGAGAGATTGAGCGAGCGCAGAGAGATTGAGCGAGCGAGAGAGATTGAGCGGGAGAGCGAGCGAGAGAGAGCGTGAGCGAGCGAGAGAGAGTGAGCGAGAGAGAGAGTGAGCGAACGAGAGAGAGAGAGCGTGAGCAAGCGAGAGAGAGTGAGCGAGAGAGAGAGTGAGCGAGCGAGAGAGAGAGTGAGCGAGCGAGAGAGAGAGAGCGAGCGAGCGAGCGAGCGAGAGACTGAACGGAGAGAGAGTGAGCGATGAGCTGATAGAGACAGTGGAAGAGCGAGCTGAGAGAGAGAGTGTGGGAGCGAGCAGAGCGAGAGTGAGCTGAGCGGGAGTGAGCGAGCGAGAGTGAGCGAGCGAGAGTGAGCGAGCGTGAGCGAGCGAGCCGAGAGTGAGCGCGAGAGTGAGCGGAGCGAGAGTGAGCAAGCGAGAGTAAGCGAGCGAGGAGCGAGCGAGAGTGAGCGAGCGGGAGAGTGAGCGAGCGAGAGTGAGCGAGCGAGAGTGAGCGAGCGAGAGTGAGCGAGCGAGAGTGAGCGAGCGAGAGAGTGAGCGAGCGAGAGTAGCGAGCGAGAGAGTGAGCGAGCGAGAGTGAGCGAGCGAGCGAGAGAGAGTGAGCGAGCGAGCGAGAGTGAGCGTGAGAGAGAGTGTGCGAGCGAGAGAGAGTGAGCGAGCGAGAGAGAGAGAGTGAGCGAGCGAGAGAGTGTGAACGAGCGATAGAGTGAGTGAGCGAGGGAAAGAGAGTGAGCGAGAGAGAGAGTGAGTGAGAGAGAAAGTGAGCGAGAGAATGAGCGAGAGAGAGTGAGCGAGAGAGAAAGTGATCGAGAGAGAAAGTGATCTCTCTCGAGAGAGAGAGTAAGTTAGTTTAGGGATCTGTTGAGGCGAAGTACATTCTGCGTATGGAGATTGTGTATATGTATGGTTTCTAATTTTGAACTGTGTGAGTATATTTTCAATTTCCAGAAAACGGAAATTAGTGTTTTTGCTGAACATATATTTGTTTTGTGTGAGATAATATGCAAATGGTGATAAAGTGTTACTACTCTGCTTTATCCAGATTTGTTCGCATTATTCGATTCTCTGTGTTAATTTTCTGACTCTTGATTTATACATTGCAGTTCTACCAAGTGAGAGTTTAGGAACTACATAATGTCACCGGCCGAACTGAATCTTTTGTCTCCAAGATATTTTTTTGACATGTGACGGTTGATTGGAATATAGTAAGAAGGTCAATTTCTTTTAAGTCTAGAGACTTTTCATCTCTGAAGATTATCGCCATGGGACGTAAAAGTTCTTAAGAAAGTAAACAAAAAAGTAACTTGACAACACTCATTTCTTTATTCAAAATATCAACGGCATCACTTCTCCGGCAACTTAATAAAAATGAAAATAGAAGTATATGATCAGAAAAAATGCCAGTTTTTATTGATTTTCTTCAAAATTCAGACTTATAAGAGGAATTAAGGCAGGTGTACTCGAATGGAAGTTGGAATTGTTAGTGAATTCCTCCCTGCAGATGATCTTCAAACTTCGAAAAATTGAGTTCGGTGAAAAAAGTTCCCAATCTCTTCGTGATATCTCGTGAAAAGGGGAAGTTGCGAAATTCAAAAGGTTTGCTAAGAATCCACAACACTTCGTTCACATATGCAGTCTTCGTTTCGGTTGCTATATTTAATAATACACCAAAGAAATATCAAAATACACTCGTATTTACCTCTAAGAAAGTAGTCAATTATTTAAGACGTTTCAACAGCCACAATCTTATAAAATAACAACGGCATATTTCGTATAGGCTGAGTCTCAGCAACTTCAGACGCAATAATAGACATGTCAATTTATCTTTTCTGCATGCAAATTGGCATGCAATAACTACAGAAATGCCACATACGAAGCATCATCCGTCTTGCGGTGGATATTTTGTGTACACTGCACCATCACGGCTGACAGGTCGACTCCCAACGCTAATAAGTCCTTGCCATTGTTAGACCCTGGCAGCCAATACAGATCAAGGCAAGCAAAAAATGAGGGGCTACGATGACATAAGCCGATACACCGGAGTCCAATCATCCTAGGGTGATGAAACAGAAAGGGAGGCGGCGCAGCCCACACAGGAACCCCGCATGAAGCTGTGGGATCAAGAAACGGGTGCTGGAGCAATGCAAGCTGCAGCACCAACGTCATCACTTGACAATCAAATTGGAATCTCTCACGACGAAAAGAGAATTTAGTAATTTTTGTCGATAATTGATTTTTTCTGTGATTCTCCGCTGATGTCTTCATTCGGATGGAGAATACGCAACTCTGATCGTAAGCAATTCAATCTCAAACCTGTTTGGAAGGAAAATTTCAGTATGAGACACATTTTTCTAACCCCAATTGTTAGTACTACCTGTTCTATTATGAATTCCTTTAGCTACTATGAACGTGAAGAGGGACACAATACCACTGCCACGCTACATTACCTCAATATGGATTGTGCTAATAGATATGTACACTATTAATGTCAGATCGACAGCCTTCACGATCAACATTAATTTCTCCACACATTGGAAGCAAACATTTTATCTTCTAAAGGAACAATAGGAAATTGTCAAGAAAATATTTATATTTGAAAATAAATAGGCATTATCCATATTTCATGGAGTCAAATTCAAGCAAAAGTAAATACTATTGAGCTAGTTATAATTTTGTATAAAATAGGATCAATACTTTATTAACAGACGTAATAATTATTTCAAACAGTATTAACTACATTTGCTACTATCTAATAACGGTATTGATAGCAATAGTGTTGCAAATAGTATTTGCTTACTTTTTAAAATACTTATTATATTCAATATGAAATACTGAAGGTTTTTATAACTGTCACGTAGAGTATAGAGTTTTTAAAATTGGAGTAATGTAGGTACAATTTATCTTCTAATAAATTACAGTGAAGCAAAATAGAATTTTTATTTCGGATGTGTCTATGTTGAATAGTGTATACGCATGACATGAAACTGCAAGGTGTGTCAATAATTACAAAGGTAAGGAATACAATATACAAGAGACTGTGGCAATGAAAACACACCAAGAAAGTTTTTACGTGACTAACGGGTATGCGTAAAAAGTAAAAAAAGAAAACTCTCAACATTACTCTTGTCTTAACCTTCTCGAAATAAATAACTTTAAGGACACTGGTAACAGCGAGAGCAGTTTAAATTAAATTGAATTAAAAAGTAGCCACCTACGTCTCCGAAACTACACGAGAAAAAATCGTGACCTCTTACGATAGCGTAAGGGTTCGCCTCTTCATCATTCCCACTTTACAGAAAAGGTCCGTAAATCGTTTCAACTACGGTGTAACTCCCAATAAAGCTACAGCTATTAAACTATTCAAAAAGCATCAGACGTCCTCGGGAATGTGTTTCTAAATGATAATACAAAATCTAATTATGATTAAGAAAAAAATTACATAGAGAACTCAAAATATACTCAACACAAATTTTCCTTAGCGTAGCGTATATAGATGTGAGGGCACATATTCAGCATCGTAGTTATGGTTGTTGAACGTTCGAGTCCCAATAGTAATGGATTTGTAACACTAAGATGCTGGGTCGGACGATTTGGATGACGATTCTACAAAGTGGTTGCCCAGATCAGTAATTTCCTTGGTGTCTTTCCAATTTTTTATGGCGGGTGTCGAAGTAGTACTTTGTCGAAGTAGGACACAACGATTATTCCTCCCCATTATGTTTGTAACCACATTTTCAGACCATGGCGACGAGTTGAGTCCCCCATCTCTCGTGATCTAATCTTCGATAGTCGGTAGAAATGTGTAAGGCCGAGATATCTATTAGGTCTACGCGACAAGACAATTGTTTTCATGTGCGAAAAATGAACGCATAAGTACATTAAATAGGCCCCTACCACTCCCTTCCACAGATCTTCGCATTCAATGCGAAGATCAGGAAGTAGCTGAATATAATTACTCGTGCATGGTTCGTAAATGTGTACCACCAGTCGCCGTAAACTTTTAAGATACCATTATTACAAGCATTTCACCCGCAACAGATTCTTGAGTTTCGAAATGAGATACTCTGATCCATTAAGATCCAAAGAAAGTTCGGATTTTGACCGGTTAATAATGACTCCTTCCTGCAATCTTTACTATAACTTTGAGGTAATCCCTCAGTGATATTTCCAACAGAATGCTAGAGGCTTAAAAATATTTTTGTGAGAGCTATGTTTCCATGTCTTTTGAAGATATAATATCCAGACATCACAACTTCTGAAAACAACCCTGGAAACTGTATGACTCGCGTCCACTGGCTCCAGAAGAAATCGCTGGCTTGGCGAGCACGACCCAACTCGTCGTGGTCACAGCTCCGCCTACCTTCCTCTTGTCCTCTGCCTTGCCTCCTGTACTGGCTACATTGCTGTCGGCCGTGGCGTCACCGTGAGCCCCGCCCCTCTATCCCGGTCCCGTCCCGGCTCGTCCCGCCCTCGTCCCTGCTGCGCTCCGCGCCGCGCCGCGCGCCGTGTGGCGCGCTTCCTGCCGCACTAAGAAGAACGAGCACGAAGCCGAGGAGGCAGCGGCGGCGGCGGCGCGGGGCCCAGAGGACCCCACCGGCCTCGGCCCCGCCCCGCCCCCTCCCCCCACTCACCCGCCCCCGCCCCGGCCCGCTCTGGCCCCGCCCCCGTCGCCGCTGCTGCCGCGGTGGGTTCTTGCTCCGCCTCGTCGGCTGAATTAATATCGCGGATTTAGCGAAGGCGGCGGAGAAGGACGCGGGGGCGGCGTGGGGAAGCTACAGGACGCGGAAAGGGCGGGCGGCGCGAAAGGGGCGGGGAGGGGAGGAAGGGGCGAGGAGCGAGGGCCGAGGGGCGGAGGGCTCTGCAGCAGTGGGCGCGCCGGAGTGTTGGGAGCAAAGGAGATGGTAGAGACGACGAAGCAACAGAGAGAAGAGGGAATGGGGAGGAAACACGGATGCCGAGGGCGGTCGTGGCAGAAAGAAAAACGAAGAGAAGAGTGAAGCAGAGAGCCAGTGATTATGGGGGCAGAAAATACTAGGAATTTGAGTTTATTTTCGTCAAAAACAATAAAATTTGTATATGACGTAAGGCGGTGAAGTATAATCTGCGCAGGTTTACTTCTGCTCCACAATGCAGTATAGATCGGTGATAATGAATTGATAGTGGGGAAATTGAGGAAAGCAAAGGAAGAAAATCCTATCCGTGAGGTAAATCTGAGGTAGAAGTGCCGAATGCAAGGATGAGGTATAACAGTGAAAGCATTTCGAATAAGAGTACAACTCCAATGAACTGTGCGGTTGTGTGTATTTGCAGGTTGAGATGTTGGCGAAGGATAGAAGGGGCGAGTCTCGCTGAGTTTTTCAAATCGACGTGACTGACAGAAAACGATAAAAAAATGGAAAACCAGTTTTGAAAGAGCCGGGGCGAGCCTGATTGTGTTGGGAAACCATCCAAAGTGTTCACTCCAGCGCGCCTGGGAAACCGTGGTGCCATGCTTCAGGTGGAAGCGGAGTTACAGGCCGACAAGCAAGAGCAGTGGGGTTTATGGGAAACGGCAAGGCATGCGTCTACACGGCACTGGAATGGAGGCGCGGGAGAGAGGCGGGGGAGGGCGGAGCGCGTATGCGGCACAGCATGAGGAGGGCGTGAGCGCTGCGGGACGACGCGGGGCGACGCGGAGCGGTCGCCGAGCGAGGAAACAGCGCACAGTGGCTCCAAAGAGAGCACAAGGCGCATTGCGGAATAGTTTATGCACCAATGCTGTGGAGTGGTACTTTTTCAAGTGAGGTTGCCTACCACAGAGCTTGAAAAAGTCACTTCTCGATAGCGGTGCATACAATATTTTTTCGCACCCTCATCTCTACCTTAAAACTAGTATGTTACATATATAACACAATGTTACACATAGGGTAATATTGTTACCTCATAATGAAGTAACACTATGTCAATATAAGGAACATAGAGAAGTAGTACTATGTCAATAAAAGTAACATAGTAAGTAACAATATGCCAATATAAGTAACATGAAGTGATTATATCAATATAAGTAAAATGAAGTAATTACACCAATATAAGTAACAGATGTAATAATGTTACATATGAGGTAAAATTATGTTACGTCATAACGAAGTAACACTAGTAATAGCAAAATGAAACACAAGAAGATGAAGTCAAAACAGCCGCAGAAGGCCCAGTTGCAGTAGGGGCAACAAACTCTTTTTCGGTTCTCGAAATTTCTTTTAATAATATTACAAACTGGGGATTCAACATTAATGTTTAAAAATAAGTTTTATACTCTTTGGTTATTTAATTGATTTTGAACAGTATTTGTATACAAAACTGTTCAATAAAGTACTTGATTTCATTTACTTTACATGCTTTGTTTTACAGCCGAGGCTCTGAAGTTTTAGGACCTAGGTTGCAAAAGTGAAGCTTTAGGAACGAAAAATTATCAGTGAAATATAACTTCAGATGTGAGAGTCTGAAAAATAAATTATTCTCTCACCGGTGCCACAGTCCTCCAGAGGATGTGGCCAGACAACCTCGCAGCGTAGTCACACTTCTCTAGATTATAGGGAATTCTCGATATTGGATTGTGGGGGCAGTCCTTCACCCATTCCTTGTTAGAAGTTGAGACGAAACGGAAAAAAGGATTGTACAAGGTTTGTGGCCGTTTTTAAAAACGTTTTTCTGCATTTTACCTGATATTGTTCGAAGGAAACGACAAAAAATTAACGATAAAGAACAGACGCACTAAATTTGTCATCCATACCTCATACGGTTCACCTACTTGACTAGTATCAAAAACCTGGATTGGAAAGTATCGAAACCACTTATTGCAAATTAATTCTTCACCCTTAAATAGGCAGTAAATGTCGGCGCCTTAAGAGAGATCGATAATGTAGCAATTCGTTTAGATCATACATTAAATCTATTAAGGTATGAATTACATTTGCAGGGAACATGCCGATACACTTATACATAGGTTCTTTAGAGAGCAATTACATGAAAGCTATCAGCGCAACGGATCTTACAACGGAACCTGTCATTAGAACGCGTAGGACTGGGAGACATCTTTATGGACAGTCGTGAATAGGGGGACGCGTTAATTAGAACTCTTAATTTCTAATAGACTTTCCGATATAAAAATGCAAGATATTTTAGCAGCAGCGTTTGAAAAAAAATCGTGGTAGATATTCATATTTACACTAGTCTTTTATGGGAGTTGTGAAAGGTAAGTTCACACACTAAGAAAGGACAAAAAGGGAGTTACGCGTGGTTTAGAATCGCCGGTAGATGCAACATACATTGAGAGACTTAAATGGTAATGGTACCCGTGTGCTTTCCGGTGATAGCTGTGCCAGCCAAAGGCTAAAAGAAAAATGGATTGGAAGGGGGAACTATTACTTCCGACTCAACAACGAGACGCTTGCCAAGACACATTACGATATACTCAGTTCAAGAAAGTATTACGAAAATTACAAGGAAAGATTCGGATTATTAGGGTAACGGTAATTAGTGAAAGGGAAAATAGCACGGGTTAGTTGTAATCAAGCCTATTCCGATTAGAAAATAAATAAGTATAGAAAACAGTAAATACGTTATTATGTTAAAAGTTAATCTATAAATGAGCATATTATGAGGTTGATGGGAATGGGCGCACAAGAAATAAAAAGAGAAGCGAGATTGCGAACGTTCTTTTCTCTGCCACTGTTTCATTTCACGAACTGAGGAAGAAAACTTCAGAAAGGAGGATGCGTGATGTCTACACCTGGCAGTTTCAAAAGAGTTTGGTAAATTAGCGTCCACTCGTCCACCAAAAACTTCCCCTTTCGGAGGCTTTTTCTTCAGACCTACCATACCGTCTCTTTTCCGCGACTTTTGTGCAACGAAGACACCATTTAAGGTGAATACCAGATTTCGAAAGGTTGGAATAATATAGGGCGTAGATTTTGTAATCGCTCGAAGTCTTCAGCCTAGACAAGTAGTACTATTAGGCAACGAAATTTATATATGTAATAATTACCTACAAAATAAAATAAAATAAAATAAAATAAACGACCGTCATAACTCAAACCTACGATCAAGCTGTCTATGACACTTCAATAGAAGACTCGCAAGGATATGTGAAAGCCACCTAGTATTATTAAAATAAATACAAAACTAGCAGGTCAAACAAGGACCGTAAAAGTGCGTAACATTTTGGAAATAAATATAAAGATGATGAATCTGAACGGCTGAGCTCCATATTTAGCACTCTAAGATAGCTAGTGCTCTTCCTTCTGAACGCTCCCTATCCATTCTGCGTTGTTCTCTGTACGTGGAAATTGGGACCTAATGGTACTGTTTTCGCGCAGTTACATCGTAGAGGACGAGGAAGGAGAAGGAAAAGATGATAGGTTCGACCGGCACATAAAACTCTAGTAACCTTCTGCTTTCAAATTTCAGATTTGAGTATTTGCTTGGATTATTTCATCCTATTGAAACTCTTTATACTGCCATTTCCACAATATATATATATATATATATATATATATATATATATATATATATATATATATATATATTGAAAAAATATGCTATTGATAATTGGATATCATTTAGGAAATGAATATAGGAGGGAGTATATTTTACTGGGGAAATTAAAGCATTGATATGATAACAATCAACAACCACTACCTTATTTTTGGACGATCGTGCTTTAAATATAACGTGCTCGCCTTATGTAGGTGAAAATAACAGCCACACTTAAGCGAGCCAATGGGCTGCCGCCCTCACGTTCGAATACATTCGCTTAACATAATAAACATGTAGCACAAAATAGTTATTGAATTTAAAAGCTGTAGTCTTTCACAAAACATTGTAAAATGACCATAATCAAAATAGGTTTCGTTGATATGGAAAATATTCCTGATTGTTCTCACAGATTTTCTTCGCATATTTGCAAGCACTTTCACTTGAATTCTGCATCATATACATCTATGTACATTATATTCCGTTCTTATCATATATGTAAACCCCATGCATGATGTATTACATGATGATGAGCTCATTGCAAGGCTCACTCCTTACAAGTTTAGAACGTTCGATTTCCAGGCTAAAAGCTTCACTTAAGCTCTGACTTTCGTGGTGTTCATTTTTCCGGACCGATGACTTACTTATAGCCAAGAAATGTTGCGTATAATACGCATTTTCGGTAAAAGTTTTTCATTCCTTTCTTTTTTATATAGATATGATATTATTCAACATTGAAATATAGTAATTAGTAGAGCAAATATTCGACATATTTAAAGACAAATTGAATAACAATCCTCTATGAAAGAAATCCAGTTGAAAAACGAAATTTCTTCAATGATTATTTTCTATCTTCCTTATAATTATTTAAAATTACCAATAAACGATTGGTATTATTTTAGAGTCTCAAAAACGTATTACATTCACTGGCCGGCGACGCTAGCCGAATTCGTTTACTACGCTCCGTAAAGTCACGAAGGTTAAGCGAATTCGAGACTCGCGGGTTCCTGGGTGGGTGAGCGGCTATGAACCCCGGGTTCTAACGGCGCGAGCCCCTGGCCGAAGGGATAAAAGGCACTGACTGCGACGTGACGAGACTTGACAAACATTAATTATTGAGTATAGTAATTACTCAGTAACGGAGAATTACTCCAGAAGAAAGCGCTCAACGCACAAGGGTTAAGAGACGCGTTGCATCAACCACAACATTTGGTAACAAAAGAGATATAATTGTATTTTCAATGCCATCGCAGTTGGTTGTTTAAATAAAAATTACATTGTACATGATCTTATTTCATAATCTATCATTATATAACAGATTTTATTAAGGGAAAAACTCTATATTTAATATTTTAGTTGTAGGAAAATAACGAAAAAAATTTGAACTTTTGCAATTATCGAAAAATCAGGATTTCAACGAACATGACACCTGCACCAATCTCTTAAACGTCCTTTACACTATCCAACAAAATTTAATCAAAAATAATGGAGCCATTCTTTTGAAAAAATTGAAAATGTCCCATTGGTATTTAAAGCATGTAAAGTACCCTTCAAAATTAAAATATCGGTTTCAAATTTCAATTCAAAATAAAAAGAGCTTGCTCGTGGCACATAGCAAAGTCGCTAGCCTTTCAACACTGAGATCCGGGTTCGATTCCTATGTGAAATTTGTTCCAACAAAACGAGTTTTGCTGCTTCACAAGGGCTAGTCCTAAACCCTACCCCTATCCTTATCCTTATTCCTTCCCAATTCTGGCCGCTGGGTAGTGACGCAGGAACGCGTAGCAGGAGGCGCGTACGCGGAGATGCTACCTGGCGGTCCTCTGACAAGTGACTGCGACCTGACGTGAAATGACTTAAAAAGATAATGAAAAATTACTCCCGCGCAAAATAATAGAGGATTACTCCCCAGCGCAAAGCGCTCAACGCCTCTTAAGGGGCTTGGAGACGCGTTGTGTCAATTTGTAGACGCAACAATTTTAAAAAAATACAAGAGGCCGCGACATCAGCCAGATCGATTGGGAAACAAATTTTGAAGAAAATTTGCTGAATGATTTAGCCGCTAACGTTGTTCACAGACGGATGGACGGACGGTCGGACGATCAGACACAGACGGACGGACAGACGTTTTGCCGTCATTCGATTGTTAGGTATTAAGAACCCACAAAACAGATAATAGCTACAACACGAGAGACAGAATTCCCCCCCCCTAAATTTATCAACTGGATTTATCGATCTTTCCGTTACCACGGCCCTGTAATAAAAGTTTTTCTGCCGAAAATTCACTGTTTTCTCGCGCAGCATTACATAACTTTCTCTCTACTCCTTAGCGACAAAGTAAAAAGGGATTGCTGAATAATTATCTCAAGTTTAATTGAACGTACACATATAGAACGAGTATAAGCATATTGAATTAAATGGCTTCTTTTATCTTGGGAAAAATATATAATCTATGGGTTATTGTGTACTGCTCCACTGGGCGTCGTCGTGAGCACAGCGAAGGGCGCAGTCGTCGCGAGCACAGCAGCCTCCCATGCAGTGCACAGCGTCGCCGGCGCCCGCTCTCCGCTCCCCTCGGCTCTGCTCCGCTCCGCCCCGCTTCGCTTTGGACCGCGTCTCCTTCGGGCCTCGAAATCTTCCGCCTAACAAGCGGACCGCAGGCTCGGGGGGCGCGCCGCGCCGGCGAGATTTAGAAACCGAGTCGTAGCTTTCGTTTAAACGAAACGCGTTATTGCCGAGCTTGCAAGACCATCTAGATGGGATTAGCCGTCCCGAGCCGGGGACGAAGCTCGCGCAACACGCCAGCCCACCCGCTCCGCCCTCTCCTCCACCCCGCCCAGCCACGACCTCCTCCCCGTACGCCCCGCACCCGCACCCGCCCGTGCCCCGCTCCCCTGCCCCGCGTCGCGTCGCCTCGCCGCCGCCATTTACATAGAATAACAAGACGAATTTTTCGAAAGTGTTGCACCCGGTCCGCTCGCCCAGCACTTGCCACCAGCGCGTATTAACAACGCAGATTTTACGCACTTGCGTGCGTGCGGACCGCCCGACCGCGAGTCGGAACCAGGCCACATATATTTTAATCGACGCACGGAGCGAAGTATGGAAAACAGGTCAGTTTCTAGGGAGCGATACATGCTTTCTTTTTTTTTGCCGCCTTCTCCGGAGTGCGAAGGGCAGTGTAATCTCCACGGAATTTTCAAAACGCTCTTTCTGAAGTTTGCGCTATCGTACACTTATACAGTTGAAGTTTAATTAATAGGACGGCGAATCGTACTGCTGCGCTGGGAATGCGCGAGGCCGACGTGGAACCGTGCCAGATGAGGAAGGGGGGTGGAAGGAGCGGACGGGGGCGGATTTTCATATCCTCCGGACTTGTTTTCTTTATCGCTGTTTTATAGACAAGTCCTTTACACGTACCGCGGCGTTGATAACCTAGATTCGTAATTCGAAATTCAAATTTCCGTCGGGGAGAGGCCTTTAGACGAACTTAGATCCCGGCCGCTTCTAAAAGGGCGGCAGCGCCGCGTCTTTTGAAGAGCCCCGCGGGACAAAGGAGCAAGACGACGGTGCTAAATCCCGCGCAGTGTAAATCCCAAAGCGCTAGCGGCGACCCGCTCCGAAGGGCGGAAAGGAGAATCCGACTTCGCGGAGTGCCGTGCCGTGCCCTGCCCCGTGCCGCCATCCCCGCCACCTTCTTCCCTCACGCCCACCTCCTTCCACCCACTCCACCACCTTCAGTCCCTCGACTGCCTCAACCACCACCATCACTACATCCGCAGTTCTAGTCACCACTCCCTCGCTTCACCACCTTCCACCTTTTCTGCCAGTGTAGATCGCTGATGCCCACATTCCATTCGCCGTCTTCGCAGCCGTCGTCACCACATACTCCCATTACGCGCCTGCTCACGCGTCGCTGCCGTCCCCCGACCCAGTCGGTCGACTTCCTCGCTCTCCGCCAGCGTATTCACCTTCACTTTCACGCCTCCATCGCCTTCACTGGACTTTCACCTCTTCCTTTTGCTCCACCCCCTCCGTCGCCACCGCTGCCCTTGGCGCCCTTCCGCCTTGGGGCTCGCCGACCGCCTCTCCCGCCCCGTGTCGCCCGCCCTCTGCCCTTCCCACGCCGCCTCCGCCTCCGCCTCAGCGCTCCGTCGCCTTCCCCCAGCGAAGCGCTCATTTGACGCTTGTGTGAAGAAGTGGTTCTTGAGGAAGATTTCTGCGCGACCTCTCGCTTGCCTTTCCGCAATTGCTTGACAGCGGACGGTGTTTAACTTATTTATTAGGTTTCGGTTCCGACGGAACGTATAGATGAATTCCGTCTCCAGAGTATCATTAACTCTAATGGCCAGAATAGCTGATGTAAATTCCATTACAAGAACTTTTATTGTGTTAAAAGTTGATTTCTAACTTGGAAGTGCTAATTTGATGTTGATGACGAAAAGATACCCTAAAGATGTTAAAGATCATATTGCACTTACCCGTTTAAAATAAACTCATTTCGTTCGATAATTTATTTACCCATTCTGAATTATATATGTTATATCGTGTCACTCATTGTGCCGTTCGTTTACCGAGAGTTTATAGTCAGGTACCGATTATTGTATTTTAAAGTTGAGTTTAGAGGGAATTATTCCAGTTTCGTTCACGAGAAAACAGAAATGTTTCTCCAATTCTACGTCATTTAAGAACCCAGACATATGTAGCAAGTTATTTATCTTAGTTCAGATTTTACTTTCTCATTATATTCATAGTCTCTTTGTTCTTTTCAAGAATTTAAATGATGTTCTACCTACTTGAATTTTATTACCCCACTAGCATTATATTTGTCGCTAAAACATTTATGTTCTAATTTACTGAAAATTGGGTACGCGAATAGTGCGTTCTAAACATTATCCCATAGGATTGGGGACATAAGCTGTATCCGAATCCTACGGAATATAATTAAAATTACTAGGTTTCGATATACTATATACTATATGCATATGGAGCAAATCTCATTGCGTAAAGAAAAATGTATTTAGTTCCTGATGTTTAAAACGGAAAGCTAATTACACTTTCAATTTCATTCCTACTCTTAACGGGACAGTTTATCACAAATTCATATTGAATGGAAAGTGATTACAATGCATTATTAGGAATTAAATCAAGTGAATAGTACTAAAATAACAGAGAAATATATTTGGGTTCAAGTTGTTCAGATTAATTTCTAAGTTTTTGTCCGGATTTTATTTATTCTCTTTCACATTTCGGTTTCACATTGTTACTCGTTTTGATTCGACAACGGCATAACGAAGTTACTCGCACAGTCATACTTATTATCAGTTAATTACTCGTACTATTTTCATCCATAAAATAAAAGATCGTAATTGAAAGTCACAAACGCACCTATTATCATTTCATGTCAAACATTGTATTTTCTCTTGTGCTATTTGTCCACGAATGCAAAGGCACTCAATCTGCAGAGTACAGTATAATGAGACTAAGCGGAAATGGCATTGGGACAAATGAATTATTGGACAAATAACGAGTGCGCTGTAAAATTAAAATGATATTAAAATTCGGCACAGTATTAAATATACATTGTAATGGACATCTCAGGTTTCAGGTTCTCATATGGAATGGGTCAAGGTCATTTATTGATTGGCGTACAATTTCAAACGCCTTTTTTCTGAACAAAATTTTCTCCTTTTTTTTGTTCAAAATGCGTGAACCATTACGGACTCATGTGAATATGGCGACCAAAAATTAAGTATTGATTGCAAAACAGAATGTGAATTAAGTAGTATCGAATAACAAAATTATGTAATTTCATTGCAATGGCCAAAATCATATTTAGAAATTACATGGGTTTAAAAAGAAGCTTAACACAGAGAGAAAATAAATAAAATTCAATAGTTACAGGAATTAGTTATGTTTGAAATTAAAGCAGTGACTTGAAATTTACTCGCCAGTTCTCAATTTTAATTTCTCAACATTAGGGAACACTTTAAATATTCTGTACAAAATCGCGCATACTATACGATATACTACGCGCATATTAAAATATTTATGGCTAAACATGAAGACTTTTCTAAATTCTGCAGTATAATTCATCACAACAATATATTCAACCTCTACAAAAATAACAAATTAGGTTATTACTTCCAAATACTACTCAATATTAATAATTTATGGAAATTTTTAGCAAAAAGTTTTCGAAAAAATACTGTTTTAATGTTTCTGTTAATTGTTCTGTGATAATAAGGTACTTATTTTATGGGAGGTTTTTGGCTGCCTCAATTCTTTTGACTTCTTCCTGTTAGTACACCGTAAAGAATATGGTGCTCAGAATAAACGATGACAACTCGACAGATTACTCTGACGGTGGTGAGTATAATATGTACGCGTAACAGAGTGATATTAATGGAATTACTAACGTACGTATTCATGATCTTTCTGTAAATGCGTATAAATAATACAAGAGCGCTTCATCGACAATATATCCAACCAGTAGTACCACTTTTGTTATTCTACTTTCGAATGCAAAAAAAGAGATGACACACATTGACTCTACTGGACTTGCCTAAATTAAGCTTTATTAACAATTCAAGATAATATTAGTCACCTTTACATGTGATTGTGTTCCAACTGCTCATGCAAATAACCATATTAGCAATTTCTAATACGTAGAGAAATTAAAAGATAACTATTCTGTCTCCAGTCATGTAAGAGGTGCCTAAAATTCTTAGATCTTAGAAAATCAGAAAAAACAATGAGTTTCTTTATGATCTCAGAAATCCAAATATTTGATTGAGTTATTCAATCTATTCTCATTCTGTGCGTACCAACTCTAATTCTCAGTTCTTTACTGCTTACGACACGCCTGACGTCATATGACAGCAAGGCTCCAAGGGAGATGCAGTCTTCCATTAAATATTCGGTATTCTCGTTTCGTTATGGAACATCAACTTTTTTCTTGGCGTGTAAAGAATTGTTGTATTGTGTATCTGTATTCTACTATGCTACATTGTTAAAATATTCGTGAAGACAATTGATTGATTGATTTTTTCGTATTTCCTGGTGCGTCAACTGCTTTGGTCATTAGTCCCGTAAGTGTAGTGTATGCTTGTTCTCGGGAGATGGCGGTGATCTTTCCCCGCTGGATGGCGAGATCCGGCGCCGACCTACCGTCGGCTAGTGGGGTTTCCCCCTAACCAGGACTCTCCCACCAGCGAGGCACCGCCTCAGCCGGGACAAGCTCTAAGCTTCCGACCGGTCTCGCCGAATATGTGGTAGTGTAGTGCATGTTCCGTGGTTTCTCGGAAAACTGCCGATCAGAGGAGCCGGCTGCTAGAATTCTCCTCCAGACAGCGACTGAATTCGACCTAGCTGAAAAGCTAGTGTCGAAAATTCTGTTCGTCAAGACAAGCTTCATGTTATTTAATATGAAAATATAAATATTGAAATGTATTTTAGTCTTATACGAGAGTAATTTATTTATTGTTCTTGAGCAGTGTGCATGCGAGGTTTTAGAAAATAATTTTTCATTTCTGGTTTACTTAAAGCGAGGAACTGGGTTGTTCAGCAGCTGTTTTTGCTGTTGCAAGTCACCAGTTTTCACTACACTATTAGTTTCGTGGGACATTTAGAAACGACAATTTGCGGGTATGCTGCGATACAACAAGCGGACTTTAAATTTCCAAATGTAAACACGCCAAATACTCGTATGTTGTGTGTGTGTGTGGCAGATTGAACGTTTTTTTGGTTGGCGTGGTTTGTGGGGTGTGGGATCTATATTCTGAGCACAGAATCCTTATTTCATTCATGTGCTTTTTGTTTTGTGTGATCAAGGTTTTCCAATAACCACGTTCCGCGGTTTCATCTCGCAAGAGGCATGTCCCTTTATTCCAGGAATTTAATGGAAATTTAATCACGTGAGAAATGCATTCGTATCCAACGGTTATTTAATATAGTAATTCGCGAATTTGGCCATGGATGACTGTTAAAGAGGGCAAGAGAGACAAAAGACCTTTGTCACTCTGAATTAAATGTAAAATTTTCAAGGAATAAAAATGTACTCACATTAATCTCTGTATTGTGGAAAGGGTAAATTTGAAATCTTTTATGCAGATATGAAAAAATTACGAAACCATATAAGTACTGTGGTAACCACAATTTCACATACTGAGAAATGAAGAAATGATCGTTAAGTAGTAAAATAAAATATATTTTTCTTGCTTGTCTGTTTTACGCGAAAAAAGTGTATATCAATACATTTTTAATAGGTAAGTGACTGTTGAAAATTATAATTTTTAGTGAAAAAAGTGTAGAGCTTATTTCCTGAACAATTTATTTAACATTTTTGTGTGTCTGAAGGTCACGTGCGTTCCCATTCAACGTATTTTACAAGCATTTTATTGTTATTTACTAACTTGGTTATACATATGAAATCGTTGTAAGGAAGATTAAATGAATGCGTAGACCGACGAACAAATCGTCTGTGAAATTATATCTTAATTTATAATTACTCCACCTCTAAAAAGTCAGTTCTTACCAGAAATGTTAACCGATGATATGAATAGAAGTCTCCTACAAGTAAATTAGAGCGTAGAAAATGATTGAAGTACCTGGCCTCTCGCCTAACCTAAGTCTTCCACCCGCTCTTTTACTCGCGCGTTTAGTCACTCAACATACCATCCCATTCCCCCACTTCTTCCACGTACATCATAGCTTTTTTAAATTATTTGATGTTAAATTGATTTGTTTTACCCACTATTTTGTGCGATTACTTACAGTGACCGGACCTTGAAACGTGTTAACCAAGAGGTGGACAGCGAACAGACTACCCGCAGTGTTCCGGGCGGGTTGCGGCGTTACACTTTCAGATCCCCGCCAGCGCTCGGAACGTCACGCGCACCCTCGCCGATGGTAATACCCCGCACATCCATCTGCCCGCGCCCGCGTGGCCGCCCACTAGCTCACCCCTCGGCGCGCTCAACCTGCAACCCCACCCGCCCACTCGGTCACTCGTCCGCCTTCTCGTCCAACCAAACATCCCAACAGCTCACTCGTTCACTCGCCCAACCTGTCGTTCAAGTTACAATTCCATCCATCCGCTGCGCGTCCAACCATCTCCTCCGCCCACACGTTCACTCGCCAGTTCTCTCGCCGAATCTCCCATCCCACCAGCCCGCTCGTTCAGTCGCCCGTTCTCTTACCGAACCTACTCGCCCACTCGTTCACAAGTCTGTTCTCCCAGCCTCTCCTCCGCCTACCCGCGCTCTCCCACGCCCACCTGAACGCCTTCCCGTCCACCCGTCCGCCTCGTCGTGAACGGCATCTCTCTCGCACGAACCTTCAAGCCGTCAATCCCACGCCGGCCCCATGCGACAACAATTTGGGGGATGCGACCGTCGACCAAAACCCCAAAACTGTCAAACGACGCCACACGCAGCAGTCCCTGAGAGGGGCCCATTCGCCGCGCCAACCCGTCTGCCGGGTGCCCGCCGTCCGCCACCCGCCGCCCACCGCCCTCCGACTCGCCAGCCAGCCCGCAGCCCGTCCACCGCACTGCTGCGGTTTTGCTATCCTTCCGCCACCGCCCACCCCCAACCCGCCCTCCGCGAACGCTGTCGTGCCTCTCGCGAGCGGAGCCACGACCTTCCTGCTCCAAGCGCGACCCACGAGGACGATTCCACCCCCGCTATGGGGGGTGATGCGGCGTCTGAAACCGTTCCGGGAAAATCGCTGTTACATGGGGTTGCAATTTCATAATTAGGTATCGATATATCGATGACTCCATTCATAATATATAGACATTTCCGATACATGGATGTTTTTAAATCATGGATAATTTCACGATTTTTTTCTTGAAAATATTCCATAATCAGTATTTAAAGAAAAGTGTTACTACAACAGCACAAAGTGTTTTCTCGTATTATTTGTAATATTTTTAATTTTCAAAAATTCAGAGTATGCAGCGAAATTGGAACTAGGGCCATTTTTGTAAGCGTTCAGTGCTCTATTCGAGAAAATATTTTTTATTGCTTATATTTCCGGCAAAATAACGCCAAACTACTCACATTTTCTAAAAATAGCACTTAACCATATTTATCTTCCATATTGTAGTTTTGGAAAGACGTCGAAAAAAATTTTGAACTTAAGCAATTTTCAAAAATGTAGTGAGTTGAACGAAAATAAAATATGCGCGAACAGTTTTAAGATAAGTTTGAAAATGTTAAAGCTTACTGTGAAGTATAACCCAAATCTAAGATTTCCATTTCATTTTCGCACGGCAACTTTTTCAACCAGTTCCATCGGAGAATGTCCTCTTTGGAGAAAGTCGTCGAAACGGTGTAGGTGCTAGCGTTGACCACAGACGGACGGACAGGCGGAAAGACATGTTTCGATACAAACCAATTTTTCGACATCAAAGACCCACAAAACGTTAGTTATCGCTACATAACGTGCTGCAAGAAGTATTTTTGCTATATATAAGGAACAAGATTAGTTTACTTTTTCAATATCAGGGCTCCAGAATACAATTTTTCTGGCGAAAAAAGGTGCCACTTTCTGCTGCAGTATCACAATCCTTTCTCTTTACGAAGTAGCACGTATTAAATGACTATGCGTGAATTTGACATGAGATTGTATAAAAGCCATAAAAGTTTCTCGAAAATTCATATTTATGTACTTTAGGACACTATAAGGAAAAAAGTAAAACTCTACTATACCAAATGTCTTAGCCTGAAGAAATGAATGTACAGACTTCTATGGTTCGGTGTTAGGTCAATGTTTATCATTTAAGCACTTCCGAGAAATCGATTCGAAATAATTTGTTGACTTCGACTTCGCATAATCGCGATCGTGATCTAATCTTTGTGCCTCATGAATTAAGCTTTAGTTAAACATCTTGTTACGCAAATAACTGTTAGATACTCATTAAAATAATTCACAGATGCGAATTTTCACAATTTCTTTAACATTTATGTATTTCTCGTTAAAATTCAAATTCATGTTACTGAGACCATGAACCTATGAGATCCATCCTTCATTTTGAAATTATGTACCTACAGAACAATCAACCGAACTTTTTATCTTGCGTATCATTGCAGGAGTTTAATTATGAGAACTGTTACAGTTACACTTATCGCCTGTTGTTAACGTTCCTTTAATATCTATCCCGAAACTAAAACCTTCCTTCTTTCTTCCCTCCCGTTTCCTCACACAAAGGCCGTACATACAGTGCACTTCGCACAATAGAATACGAGGTCGGCGTGCGCGCAAACGTTGGAACTAACTTCCCTGTGAAGGTGAGCGAATAAATATTCGCGCCCCGATGTCATCTCTTCTCCTCTATTCTCACTCTAGCCCAACGCACCGCCCCCGGCCGGGTGACGAGGTACCTCGCAATGGGGCTGCCTATCTCCCGGCCTTGCCATTGTCCCGTCTCTCGGGTGTCACCTCGTCCCCGCCCACACCGTAGCCGTCCCGCCGTCCTCTCTTCCTCTCTCTCGCTTTCCCTCTGTCTACCTCGCCCCACTCCACGTCGTCCTCGCCTTTCTGGGCGCGGCTGCAGTCCTCAACTGCCATTGCCAGTGACGACTCTCGCGCGCGCACGAAATCCCACCGTCACCGTGCAGTCACCATCGCCATCACTCTAGCCACCGTCACCTCCATCGCAGACACCGCCCCCCTCCGCTCCGCTGTCACTCCGCGTCCCGCTACGTCACCACCGTTCCGTCCCACGGCGACGTCCCAAACCCTGAGAGACACCCGCTCTCCGCTCGCCCGCTCCCGCCCCGTCCCCGCTCCGTCCCCGCCCCGCGCCGGGTCTCTCGCCGCCACTTCGAGCCCGATCGCGAAGCGAGCGTTGTTCCTGTGGGCCGATAACCGCGTGGGAGGAACCTAAAAGCCGGAGAGCGGCCGGGCCGCCAAGGCGGCGCGGGACGGCGCGGAGAGGGCGTGCGCGGTGCAGTAATATGCGAACGTTACGCCGGTGTCACGGCCGGCGGAGGCCGACGGGGCAGGCGGGGGTGAGGGCGGGGAAGCGGCGGCGGGGGCGGGGCCGGCAGCAGCGACGGCGTGCAAGCCAATGTTCCTCGCACTCCTTGATATTGGCCGCGCCGCCACCGACCGCTTTAAGTAAACCAGAAATATCACGTGAGGCTTTTAGGGCGCCATCATAAATCCGCGAGGGGGCGCGCGGCCTCCTTTCCTCCCCGGCCCCTTCCCTTCCCCCTTTCCCTCTCCCTCCTCCCTTTCCTCCCGGCCCTTCTGGCGCCGGCAGAGGCAGCGGAAGTGCCAGTGGCAGTGGCAGTGGCAGTGGCACTGGGGCAGGAGAGGCGAGACGCGGTATTATTTGCGTGCGAGCGAAGCGTCGGGGGGGGGGGGAGAGGGGAGGACGGAGAGCGCACGAGCCGGTGTTTGCGCTCCGCACATCGCCCCCACCCCCTCCCAGCACCGAGACCCGGGCGCTAGCCGCTTTTGCCGCGCTGCCCACCGCCTCACGGATAACCTAAAGCGTCCTCAGTATTTTTACGGAAGGTTGTTTTTTTTCACCACTTAAGCGCCATCTCGATCAATGAAGATGGGTTCATTCAGAGGACATCATGTGCAATAAATTTTTTTTTTCCTTCTATTTTCTTTAGGATTTGTAATAGACGACACGATGTATTCAGTGTTACATCAATGATTCTTGGGTAGAATTCAGGAATTCAGTTTATGAATAATGAGACTGCCGAAAACAGAAACTTAACAAATCTAGCAAAGGTGATCCTTAAAGAAGAAATACGTAGTTAATCATGAAGACAATCGAATTCTAGGAAGGCGGAATTTAATTGTCACGTGAGCATCCTCTACTGGTAAGTTTTAGCAATAAATATTTATACTATAATATTACATTGTAATATATTGTAATTATATGCAATGTTGTATTAATATAAGTAACTGATGATATGAATGCTTAAGGGAGTACAGAAACTGACACTTTCTTCTAGAATACATCATATTCTTAAATTTCCACATCTGCTGATGAATATATTAGAGATGATCTTTGGAAAACAAACTGTTCTTGCTACATTGTAATCTGAAACGTACAGTGGATTCCTTTTAAATGATGCTATTCTTTTGATTTTTAAATAAAAATAATTCTTAAACATTGCCTTGACGAATGATGCAGGACCACTATTAAACCATAGTTATCAGCAAGAACCATCATTGTACACCTTGGCATCCATGATTAGCATACAGAACTATGTAGTTCAATAAGCTCACCAGAAGGAAGCATGTAGCTGGATCAATCCTTCAGTGGTGAGAATTCTCAAGGGTAGACTTGATAGTACGTGAATCAATTGTTTGCAGACTCAGGAAGGGAGATCTCTTCACAATTGCACTCTAGTACCTGGAACAAAAGAAAATTAGTTATAATATGTCTTTCAATGAAACGAGATGCAAATAAGCGAAGAGAAAGAACTTTGCATGTAAATATTTCAAAATATTTTTGAAAATTGAGGGCACTTCACGCAGTTCCATGCACATTTTTATTACTGCTAGATACTATTGAAAAGTATAAAATACAGAGCATAGTGATGTATCACTTATATAAAATTCCTAGTCATATGATATCACTTTTATCGCACTTAATGTCTAACAGAGTGCCGTACGTTACATAAAAGAAACATGTCACACGGTTAAATGTTATTGCTCATATTAACACTTTGGATTCGTTTAAAGGGAGGAAGAATCTAAATGACATTTAACATAATACATTTAACTATTGTAAGTTGTTGGGTCATTCGCGGAATACAAAGATGAAATATGTGATAAATTGTAAAGTGTGAGGCAGATGATATGAAAAAGGGATGAAATTTGTCAAGAAACGAGTTGGAGTTTGCAGACGTTTTCAAGTATATGACAAGCACATCTTTCACACGAAGAAGGCTAAAATTAGAACCCTGATATTCGCAAGTGCAGCTAAATGATCTGGTTGCTGGGATACTATCTCTCCTGCACAAACACATGCAGTTCTTATAAGATATTATACACTACTGGTTGGTTGGTTAGGGATTACGGGCACGCCCACAGCTTAGGTCATTAGTCCCGTAAGTGTAGTGGATGTTTTCCTTGGGAGATGGCGGTGACATTTCCCTGCTGGATGGTGAGATCCGGCGCCGCCCTACCGTCGGCTAGTGGGTTTTCCTCAACCAGGACTCTCCCACCAGCGGGGCACCACCCCAGCCGGGACAAGCTCTAAGCTCCCGACCGGTCTCCCGGAATATGTGGTAGTGTAGTGCATGTTAGTGTATGTGTGTGTGAGTAAGGGGAGAGGATAGGACAAGGAAGAGGAAGGAAATATCGCGCGAGGTCCGCGGCCCGTTTGTTAGGGTACTGCTGCAGCATTCACCTGGTGTTGACCGGAGAAACCACGGAAAACTACCGATGAGAGCAGCCGACCGATAGAATTCTCTTCCAGACAGCGACTGAATTCGACCTAGCTGAAAAGCTAGTGTTGAAAATCCTGCCGCCGTTAGGACTCGAACCTCGGACCTTCTGGTCAGAGGCACTGCAGTGACATCAGTTGATGTACTGAGCTACCGCTCCCGGTTTGGACTACAGGAGGATCGTGTACAAAGTGCGGAATGTTCGCACGGATTCACTTAAAAGTCCCTTATTATAGATTTATGCAACTCCAAAGCTCCTGAATCTTGGCCACAGCTGACCTGTCGATGGAGCGGCGAATGCTATTGATCGCCCGAAAAATGTGCCGCTATCGCAACCCGTGCGGACTCCACAGCCCCAGTCATCCTCACTGTACCTGCAGCCGTTACGTGCCTTCACATGAACTCAGAAGCAGATGATCCTGACAATGAAGGGATTACTTTGGGATATGAACGGCGAGAAACCCCCCGAGTTCGTGAGGACGGAGGCATTGTTGATGACGGAGAGCGACAACCAGTTCGCGGGGGTTATATGGGAGTCCCCCGTCGGATGGTACCGTCGTGGATATAGTATGTATGGTCTAGGAGCTAGTAGCAAAGGTGTGTGACGGAGGGCTACAATCAAGGCACCAGAGAAAGGATTTGGCAAGTAGTTTGGTCATGAACGAATATGTTGGAAATGGTGGATGACAGGGTAGCTTGCTGGAAATTTGAGAAGGTGAAATCGTAGGCTTCCGCGGCCAGAGTCATGAGGATGGAATGCCCTGAAGAACTCCTGAATTCAAGCCCTTAGCAAGACCACGATATGATGGTCAAAACGTCGGCACAACTGCCCTCGACGCGGCAGCACCCGGATAGCCGAGTGCTTTCTAGTTGGGTAGGTGATTTCATGGTCAGGTGTCTGAGCTGTAGGGCGACTGGCCGACTCAGTGACTTATTGTAGGGATGGCTAGTATGGATGGGACGGGTGGGAAGCATGGTGGATGAGAGGTGAGGATGACAAGAGCGACTAGCAGGGAAGATGGCTGGGAGGAAGGATGGCTGAGAGGCAGTAAAGATGGCAGGCAGACTGTCTGGGAGGGAAGCAAGGGCAAAGAGGCATGGTTGCTGACAGTCAGGGTAGCTGTGGAAGCAGGATCGATGGAAGGCAAAGCTTCTGGCTGTCGGCGGCAAGGTGGGATACAGCAGGGACGCTTGATGGCAGGCAAAATTGCGGGGAAACGTCGGAGGACATGCAGGCGGGATGGCCTGCGAATAGTGCCGGAAAGACAGTCGCTGGCATGGCGGAATATGGCATCGACAGAATCGCCGATGTATGAAGCGCGAGAGGGACAGACCCCTACGGAGCAGCATGTGGCGGAGCGGTAGACGCGCGATGGAGCAGGGCAGCGCGACGGACGAGTAGGGGGCGGTGGAGGCGGGAGCGGGGGCGGCGAAGGCGCTGTCAGCGGCCCGCGGCGCCGGCACCAGAGACGCGCTGTTTTGACGGGCGGCAGCAGCCGGTGTTTTATTGATACCTGCTTCAGCCGCTGCCGTCGTCGTGAGTCGATACGCCAGCTCTCCTCTCCCTTACCCGCTCCCGCGCCCGCCTCAACCCGCCCCGCCCCAGCGGGCCTGCGGCCGTTCCGCTCTGCCGCTCTCCTCAGCCCCGCTCCGCCCCTCTTCTCGCCCTATCCCTGCGCTGACGTCGCCGGAGGCCGCTTTTTCGCGCCCGTTCCTGCCTCTGCACTGCCAGCGTTCGCCGCTCACCGCATTGTCGTCCTCTTGTAGTGTTTCGCGCTTCCTTCCGTCGCCGATTCTTGTTTGTCTCCTTGGTTTTCTCGTTCTTTGGTGGTCGTCATGTGGTTTTCTATTCAAGTATTGCACTTGGCATGTTATTTCGAGGGTGTCTTTAAACACATTTTCCTCCCAATTGGTCATGTATTATTGTTTTTAATTATATTCTGATTTTGAAAGGTATTCAAGGTCACCGTTAATATCCAAACATATTCAACATAATCGATGAAGTCCATTCACCAATTCTTTTACGTTCCATTAATTTATTCGCATTCAATATTCGTTTTCTCCTGCATACGAATTCTTCACTGTTTTCGAACACGTTTTGGTAGTCTTGTAATGTTCAATGTTCTTTGTTTTTAAGCGTTTGCTTTCAGAATCCTTCTAAAATTAGTTGGTATTTTCACACACACATAATTATTTTTTGCACAATTTCTTCTCCTACAAATGATAAAAACATCAAAACAATAGTGAAGTGACAAAATATCAACGGCGAGTCTTAGTGTAATCACTGATTTACAGACTGATCGGCAAAAACTACAAAAGTCCATTCTTTGATACGAGTTTTCGTCACCCTTTGGCCCGGGCAGTTCCTGTTTTGTCCGTACCCTCTTCCGTACGCTCTCGTACGCCGTTCGTCGTGCGCGCCCCGCCCCTCCGCTCGCAGCCTGCTCCTGCTCGTTCTCCCGCCCGCTGCCTAGCTCCTCTGCCTCCGCGCGCTCCCCAGGATTTGGCGCCGGCGGCGGACGCGGAGGCGGGGCGGGGCCGGAGGCAGGGGAGGAGCCGCGGACGGCTGACTTAAAGGCGGAGGCTAAGAAGCGCGGACGAGAGGTCGCGGCCACTGCCCTGCTTTCGCGTCGCCTCCGCCCCGCCTCCGCAGCTGCCGTCCGAGGTCTTTTCGCTCTACCCGCACCGCCAGCCTTCGTTGTGGCATTGTCCCTCGGATTTACCCATGACTAGTCCAGCTCTGCATTTCGCATTAGACTAAACAGATTACAGCACAGAACCTCAATACTACAGATGATTCAAGATTCTAGACTTTTAATGTTGAAGTTGCTCTGTTTAGATTATTTACTTACGTTTCAAAATAGTATTTTAAATATATTTTTCGTAATATTAATATTAATAATAATTATTGTTATTATTCCTAGGAATAATAACAACAATAATATCAATAATAAATTTATTTTGAGAAATTTTCATTATTTAAGTATTAAATTACTAATGTAGAGCCCTAATCACTAGTTCTAGTAACTGTCTTTGGTGAACATTGCTTATTTAACTTTCACTAGCGACACTTCAAGCTGCACTCATAATCTTTCCAGTAGTGATTAGAGGTTTGTGACAAGAAAGGAATTACCGTAGCCTTCGTCATCTGTCACACTGCTACATTTTTATCTTTCGTGGTTTAATCTCCATCCATGCCAAGTTTATGTTGATCACCGCCACTACAAAGCCTCATCCACGTATCACAGATAGACGTTGTTCCCTATGGCAGTCCTAAATTCCATGATCTTCAGTATTGCTTCATGTCAACTTCTACCATACCTACCATAAATGCCATTGGAACCTCTATAGATGTCATCTTCCCCTCTGTATATGTCTATCTCCACTTTCGCAGACACTTCTGTTTCCGAGATCACTTCTCAATCGATCTCGTTGACACTACTGCCATTGTTTCCTTTTCGTCGTCGTCATGTCCTCTCCAACCGTTACAACTCTCTCTCAAACAACCCTTTCGTCGTAGTCTTTTATCTCACACATGACCAGCACTGCCACAATATGTCACCTCTTTCAAGCTTCTCTTGACCACTGTCATCTCGATTATCTTAATCAATTTCCCTACATATATTGTTACGTATATCGTCGACCTCTCAAAGATAGGAACATTAATACTACCCGCTGGATTCTCTTTCTACTCATGCCCTTTTCTTGTTCTTGGCTAACGTTGCCATCAGAGATGCAACAATCGTAAGTGAATGCCATCACGTTTATATCTTTTTCCTTATCCGCATCTTCACGTACAAGCAAACATCACCATCCATGACTTAAAATTGTCGACATAATTATATTCCTAAATGTTAGTGTGCGCTTCCGAGTACCTCGTCACTACCAATACTTAGCACTCTCTACAATTTCTTTACTCCCGCCACATAAATAAAGTCAATAATAATAATAATAATAATAATAATAATAATAATAATAATAATAATAATAATAATAATATTATTATTATTATTATTGATATTATTACTCCCTAGCAGAATTTTTGCGTACGAATTCCCCCTTCCACTACGAATGTCTCATCTGCCTCCACCCAGTCCTCCATCTGCGCCTTCGCTTCCATCCTCGCCATCGTCGAGTCGGTCGCAGCGCCTCCTTCGTCGCCAGCCACCGCCCACCGGTTGAGACACGAGGTCGCGGGCGCTGCGGTCAAGAACAGTCGCGGCTCGGCTCTGCTCGGCGAAGAGCGCAGGGCGGAGGGCGGAGGGCAGGGCCAGGGCCCGGAGGGCGACTCGGCGGCACAAGAAGCGGCCCCGGGCCGCGCCCTGCAAACAAGGGCGACGCCACCCTTCCCGCCCCGGCCCCTTCCCAAGGGCCGTCCAAAGACAAGAGCTCTGCGACGCGGACACCGCCCCGGCGCCCGCCCCGCCCTGCCCCGCTCCGCCCCGCCCGCCTTCACACCCGCTCGCTCGCTCACTGGCCCGCTCGCCCGCCCGCCCCCGCTGCCGCTTGTGGTTTTGCCCGCCACATAAATATCCCCGGAGCCTGACGCGACGATTTGCATGCCCTCTAAGAAGCTTATCTTCCATCTGCTCCGTGTCAAGTTGCTTTGCAGCGCGTTTCTCAACGAATACAGGGTGCGACGAAAATAAAACGTTATATGCAGGCTAGAGGAATCACTAGAATACCATGAAGAAGTATATTTTGCCTCAGTGTGTCTTATATTCGTATCTTAGATTTCACGGCAATTTCAACAAATTATTAGGAAAATGAGTTCGCTTTCACTGCACAAGCATAGGTGCAAACGACTAAGAAGTTTTTACCCGCTGTTCAGAGATATTGATTTGACAAGTATTTCAGGAAAAAGAATGTTTGGACATCCCGACAACCTGCCACTGCTCTTTATGTGCAATAAGCGGCAGCGGCACCCTGCAATGAGCTGCATCCTACATGCCGCAAAAATCTAGTCAAGCTCTGGGCTCCAAGGCGCAGATTTTCGCTGCTATCCAATCATTACATAATACATTTCAGGCACTTTTGCGTTTCATTTGGCATATGGTACAATTACGTTTCACAGAAATCAACATTCTGAATTCCACTGTTCTTGATATTTCCAGTGACATTTCCAGGTAAAGATGCAGTCGAGGGAAGAGAGAAATACTAAATGCATATATTGCGTACATCCGTGGACCTTTTAGCATTCTTTTAAAAACCAGAGGATATGAATATTACAGTCAGAATACAGAACAGTGGAAATGAAAGAACTCGAGTGCTTTTATCGTGGTCCCATTCTGGGCAACACTACTTTGAAATGAAATAATGCCGCATCTCTCACTTCTCATGTGGCATTTTTTCTTAGAATTTATGTTTAATGAAGAAATTTCAAAGAATGAATCTTCATGTATTGGGAACATCTCCATTTAAAATTCTACGAAAAAATCATCCGATCATTTATGTTGAACGAGAGGTTCACAAAGAAAAAAATTAACACCATCTTTTTCATTTTTCGAATCTCTTTCATCACAAAGGATACCACCCACAAATTGCGTTATGTTGGTTCTCTTTACTCAGTGTGTTAGAATACAACACTCTACAGCCTGTTTACAATTTTTACTTTTTACTTCCGTTTCCGATTTACTTCCGTTTCTTGCAAAAGCAAATCATCGAGCAATATGTTCTGAACTACTTAAAACAAATAAACTTCTCTACTTATACCTCGATAGCAACATTGGGGAAACATCTTAATTCCCTGAGATACCAGGGCATGGAATGCAACCTGCAGCAAGATGGGAAGATATCAAATGAGTGATCAAAAGAAAGGATGCGCGTTATCAGTTTTCTTTAGGAAATCTTTAAGTAAGAAGATTAACTGTGTATTAGGATAGGAATCTAATTAGATTGTTATCTCTAAGTAAAAAGATGAAATTATCTCCGTCCAACAAGTGTGGAAAAAGTCACAGACCGAAGAACGGCTCGGATGGACTAAGAGTGGAGCGACGGTTCATGATCAAACGCGTTTGTCAATGCTAGGGATCAAATGGCTCAGCGTGTCGAACCGAAGCAATGAGGTGGTTGGGCAAATGAGTGGAGTAGACAATTTCCAAGATACAACTGTGTAAGTTGAGTAGAGGAAATGGCTCAACAACCAGGTAACATTCGTCCGATTATGGCAATAGCATCGCACACTATGAATAATGATTTGACAGATTTCTTGGTTAATGCCATAACATAAAGTAGTGTCAAAAGAAAGTTTATTATCCTTTTAAATCAAAGCGAGTTCCAAAGTGAATGATGCGGGATTTTCCCGTAATCCGTGTATTTCCAAAGTAAGTGAAACGCATCGGAATTATTCCAGTAGTTAAAAACAGAAATAGAAAATTATTACTTCATATCAGTAATATATACTTAATTCAGTATCAGCATTAATCTATAAAAACATTACAATACACATTTAGTCGATAAACCGTCTTCGACAAAACGCTAGAAATTAATTTGAAGGCGGATTCATAGTCTGAGATTGACAGACACAGGAAAATTGTGACCTTTCTTGGATCATACTCGACGCTTCGAAAATTTCAACCAAACCATTTAGAACCTTGTTTACATTACAGAATTATAAACGACATTTTTCTTTAAAAGAAACCGATCATAGAAGGACCTTCTCAGATTACGAAGTATTTGCCCTTTACGACACAAATAATTGCGTCTTCACACATTCAGCCAATTTGCATCAGATAATCGTGTGGTGGTGGCGGTAGCCGGAAGCGCTGATCACAGTTTCCCCGATGTCAAATACTCGTGACATCACAATAAACTTTCCCAAAATGAACTTTGATTTTTTATAAATTTATAAAGCTCTTATAAATATTAGCCTACGAAAGTCATTTACAATGTTGCATTCGTCCAAATTTGAAAACTTGCTCCTAAAGTCGCTCGTTTTAAAAACGTGTGCTCAATAATAAATAAACTATTTTAAGCGTAAAATTTTCTGTTCTTAACTTTCACAACAGTTCAACAACAGAGGAAAGAAACTTTAAGAAACAACTAATGTCAAGAAAAAGTGCCTCCCAAACGCCTCCGGTATGGCATTCTGTTCACTTTTTTCTGCGTGATTCACAAGGAGGTCTACAACCACTCATGGGAGGACACATACTCTTTCATTTTTTCTTCCCTTCCGGTTATAAATGATACTGCCTAAAAATGAGCGGATATTTTTGCTTCACGTTTTGTCACCGCAATGGAACCACGTCCATCCACACTCCGTTCTACAATCTTTCTTTTCTCTCTCTACCCCCCCCTCTCTCTCTCACACACACACACACACTTACACATACACACACACTTACACATACACATACCCGGACTCATGCAGCACCGGACGGAAACATGGTAACAAGTCTACTCACCTCCACCACTCGACACTCGGGTTTCCACTAAAAGCCATTCACATTAATTTTTACTCTCAAAGGAATTTACCGCAATTATTCAGCTACGCCTCTAACGATGTTTCCTACATTCCAACTTCCCTCGCATGTCCATCCCCGAGCCGACAATATTGCGCCGAGCGCGAACCCTGCGGGAGAAGAGAAGGAACTCGGACCGCAATTTCTAGGCAACGTAACGTCGCGTCGCTTTCTCACGGGGCTGGTCGTTCAGCGTTCCAGGCAGCTGATCGTGAGTGTGTGTGTGCGCACGTATGTGTGCGTGGCGGTACGATGAGGCGGTTGTCTAAACTCTCCTCATACGCGTCAGCGCAGGACAGCTTTATTTACTGGATGCGAAGGCCTGTGCCTCGCGCTGCGCGAGGGCGTGGCGGCGAGAGGCGAGGGGGGCGTTCAGTGGGCAGTGGCCGATGCGCGGCGAGCGTCGGGCGATACGCGATGGCTGGCCACGACCAGAGCGCTCACGGCGTGCGCAATAGCACAGGGCTGTGGATGACAGGTGGGGATGGGCGAATGGCTCGAGCTTGGTGCTTGATTAAATGATGTAGAGTGGTCCATGGGTGGTCCGTGGCGGGCGGTTGACGGCGGGACGTTGCCGGCAAGTGGTTGGTGGTGCGTGATGGAAAGTGATCGCTACCGGGTGATGAGTGGCGGGCTAGAAAGCGATGCCTGGCTCATGACGACTGCCATCGGATGGCTTTTGCGTTCTGCTTGGAGCGAAATGATCGACGCTTGGTAGAGGTCAGGTGATAGAAAGGTGATACAAAGGGATGGTGGGCAACAGATGGTGGATGGCAAGTGAGAGGTAGTCAGAGATAGGTAGTGACAATGGGAGGTGACGATGGAAGGAAGGTATGCAGTGCCTAAGGCCGGCAGGTCCTAGGGTTCGAGTCCCCGACGGCGGCAGGATTTTCGACACTAGCTAGATAGCTAGGTCGAATTCAGAAGCCGTCTGGAGGAGAATTCTAGCGGCGAGCTGCTCTCATGTGTAATTTTCCGTGGTTTCCCCGATCAACACCAGGCGAATGCCGGAGCAGTACCCTAACAATAGGGTCAAGGACCGCGTGCGATATTTCGTTCCTCTTCCTTGTCCTATCCTCACCCTTTACATACACACACTTACACTTACACGCACTCCATTACCACACATGCCGGAAGTTTAGAGCGTGTCTCGGCTGGGGCGGTTTTCTGCCGGTGGGAGATACCTGGTGGGGGAAAACTAAGCAAGCCGACGTGCCGGTAGGCGCAAGATCTCACCATTCAGCGGTGGACGATCATCCCTACGATAAAAAAGCATGCACTACACTTACCGGACTGGTGACTTTAGCTATTAACGTGACCGGAATTACCAATGAATGAATCAATCAATGAAGCGAAGGTGATGGTGGTGAGCGCCAGGGCGATGGAAGGGAGGTGTGCAATGGAGGACGGGTGGTGGTGGCGGGCAGCGGGCCAGAGTGCGGGGAGCACGTTTGTTCGCGTCGCACGCTCCACTATCTCGGATTGGAGTAGATTAAAGCGAGCCCGTATCTCGTTCGTGATGGAGTAGATTTGCTTAGGGTTTTAGGACGCGGGTTTTTAGATCGAGTGATCGTGTTGGGCTAGTTCGTGGTTCAGTTCTGGGATATGGGAGTATGCACATTCTGGCTAGCGGATTGCTACGTGATATGTTTGCGGGAAGAACTTATGAGATTATACATTTAGATGTTGGTAATTGGAAAGCGTAATACTCGTCGTGATGCGATGATTTGTCAAGATTTACGTTCTTTGTTATTATGCCGAATGTTCCTGACATCCCCTCTCGTGCATTGGGGCTCGCTAAAAACAAATTTTCGAAATCGAACGGGAGTTGTAGCAAACAAGGAATATAATGGATTGGGTATGATGTAATATGTGTGTATCAATAGTAATTTTGTATGAACTTGGAATTATATTCTTCATTCTAGATGGTTTATAGCAGGGAATGTTGATTCGTGGCCAATAACCCATGTTCCACTGGCCGTAAATGGATTTGATTTTCCCCTAGAAAAAAAGGCCGTAATTTGGATTTTAGTTTTGAAAAACTTTTACAAATACCAAATTTGATTTTCACATTTGTTCTGTTTTGCGATTTAAAAACAGTTACCAGTCCAACATATTTTTTTTTGTTTATTGACACAACTCTCACAATATTAAGTGTGTAATGAACCCCATATTTCTTTAGGGCATGAAAAAGAGAGGAGTGTCGTTACCTTGCTATTTTCCGCTAGAAAATGGGTAAACTTCTGTCCATTTCGAAAGTGCAATAAAATGTGCCAAATAAGTCATTGAATTTGTCATTTTGAGAAGAGAGAATTTTACTAATTTACGATTTTATGTCATGAAATGAATACTATCTTTCCGCAAACTCTGACCATTACCTTATTGAGTTCTTTTTATGCGATAGTAATAAAAAGATATTAATACGACGCATAATGCCAACGTCAATATTAAACCGACGTCAAAATATAAACCTGCCTTTGAAATTAAAGAAGTATTTGCCAAAATACATTTAGTCTTTCAAGATAGCAGGCTGCAGTAACTCTGATCGGATAATCCTAGAGCTGGAGGCCCGTTGGTGGCGGATTTTTGACGCTAGGTAGCCAGCTATGTCCAATGTATTCGCTGCCTGGAAGAGAATTCTAGCGGCTGGTTACTCTGATCGATTTGTGGTTTGCAGACATTTTTCAAGCACATGACAAGTTTATTTTCTACATGAAGAGCAATGTTTGCCAAAAACGCTCCTTTCCATCTGCATTCACAATGTAATTTGTATTATATTGATTAGCAAAGAGATTCCAAAATTTAAGTAAGCGTGCACAAAATACATTTCCCCCCACATTATGTCAGTTTTAACTTGTTTTTACGTTAAATACGTACGTTTTGATATAGCTGATCGTAGAAATATACATGTATATTCAATTCGAGATTCAAATCTCTGATACGTAGATCGAGGATCTGACAGTGACGGATGTCATCGATCAACCGAGTTTACAAGGCTATTTCTAAATGCTAAATAATAAAATTCGTTCTGAAATTCAAGGCAAGAATCACAGATCATTTACGTTTACCACATTATTTACCTGCAAATGACTGAGTACATTCTACCGGTCAATAGAAGTTAATGCCATATTAAAAGTAGATAATTTTTATGAAAGCTTAATAGAGAATAAGTTCGGTTTTTATCTACTACATAATTGGTATTGCACCATTCAGCTGAATTGTTTCAACCACAATCCGTGAAGTGTTGTTAACCTTACATTACTTTGAAAGTTGACATTTTAAATTACGATATAAAGATAGAATGAATCGAATTCACATCTAAACGTATCTTCCTGAATCTGAAAGAGTTTTGTTTCACAATTGTTTCTTAAATATTCATGCAGAAGAAAGCATACAAAAAGTTTATGTATACCTAATAAATATTCAATTAATATTCCTTTAATATTCTTAATTTTATTTCATTTAAAAATACAATAAGTCTTTGGAATCGAATGCTTTAATGGCAAGTTGCACAACAATATAAATCCCTGATACGTTGACGTTTCAAAACTTGCTCTTGGAGAGAGAAACTATGAAGCAGTCGGTACTGGAGACTTCCGTTTCAAAAACTTTCTAGCACTCGCAGCGAGACCCGCTCGCAGCGACACACGCTCGCAGTGACACACGCTCGCTGCGCGATCTGCAACGGCACTTCCGTTACCCGCTTGCAGCGGCAGCCGCTTCTGAGGGCAACTGCAGCGGCGACGGCTGCAGGGACGTAGGCGGGTGGCGGTGGGACGGGCGCGGTGGGGCGGGCGCGATCGGGACGAGCGTAATCCGTTGCAAAGCCCTCGAAACAACACGCGCGGCGCGGCGTGCGCCCGTGCAAAAACGGAGCAGCCACCGGCGACGTCCACCGGCCACACCGCCCGAGCCTCCCACGCCCCGCCCGCCCCGCCCCGCCCCGCCCCGCCCCGCCCCGCCCCGCCCCGCCCGCGTCGCCCCGCCCGCGTCGCCCCGCCCCGCCCACGTCGCCCCGCCCCGCCCACGTCACCCCGCCCCGCCCACGTCGCCCCGCCCCGCCCACGTCGCCCCGCCCCGCCCACGTCGCCCCGCCCCGCCCACGTCGCCCCACCCGCACACATGCTCCATGTTGGAGATCAAAATTCAAACTTCCCCTTCCAGACATTCCAAGTTTCGCCGTTCCTGAAGAAGGCCTCGATACGCCGGCCGAAATGTTGGCAAGCCAGCTTCTGATTTGGCATTGCCGGGAGGCGGGAGAGAACTATTTTTCATGGTTCTTAGTGGCTGCAGTTTTCGATTGATTAATTATTTCATGTTTCCGGGCGAGTCAATAGCTATAGTCATTAGTTCTGTAAATGTAGTGCATGTTTCATCACGGGAGGTGGAGGTAACCTTCCCCTGTCATGGGATGGTGTGATTCCGTGCTGACCTACATATCGGCTTGCGGGTTTTCTCAATCCAAGTATATCGCACCAGATGGGCACCGCCCCAACCACAACTGGCTTTACGATCTCGACGGTCTCCCGACATGTTTAGTAGTGTAATGGATATGTGTGTGAGGGGTGAGGATAGGATAAGGGAGAGGAAGGAAAGATCGCACGCGCACGCTCCTGCATTCGCCTGGTACACTTCAGAGAAACCACGGGAAAATACCGATCTGAGTAGTCGACCGCTAGAATTTTCCTCCAGACGGCGGCAGTGCAGATTTTCGAATGTCAGACAATTTTGAAATCTTGGTAGGTCTTGAGTTTGAAGTTCGAACGAGAAGTATGTCGTTACGAGATATTTTTATCAAACCTTTTCTATGCCATCCCTGTTCACATGACACGACGTCTGTGTTGCTGTCATCTGCATGTACAGGCCGAAGGAGAGTGCGAGGGGACAAAATAATTTCATGTTGACGTTGTGTTCTCGTGCACCTGTATGATGAGACTGACCTCGCCTGTCTCGACGACTTCGTCACTTTGTAGGATGGTTTACTAACGTTTCTGCGCCGATAAAATATCAACCTTGGAGATAGATGCGTTAGGAGGGTCGAAACATTAGTAAGCCCAGCCTTCAGCTTGTCTGAACTGCTGAGAACGTTCCCAAAAGCATTAAAGACTTTTGCCATAACACAATTTCTAGTCTTAAGATTCGCAACCAATTATCGACAGCTGATACGCGGTTTTTCTCGATAATTACGAAATTAAGTACATCATTTTTTGTCAACGTCTCACTACGACAATTGTGAAGTCTATAATCACTCCCCTGATCATCGTAGCGTTTCGCTTTCACTCAGTTGCTGATATAGAACTACAAGTTCTTTTTGTACATGAGAATGATCGAGAACAGCACATGTAACTTTTTATAGCGGAAACAGAAATTTGTATTCATTATTGCACACCTGAAAGAGCGAAGGAGAAAAACGCGGTATAAAATTTCACACTTCTCAAATAAATTACACCGCCTTTTCAACAAACCCATTGTACCGTTAAACCTCAGGAAATGAACCCATTGGGCGCGCGGGAAAAGAGACGTGCGTAATATTTATTTTTTTAATTTTCTAGATCCATTCGAACACTCATGCGTGCGATCACTTTCTTCCTGTGCGATTCCTTCTTCTTCTTGTTCTTCATTATTATTATTATTATTATTATTATTATTATTATTATTATTATTATTATTATTATTATTATTATTACTATCATTATTACTATTATTATTATTATTATTATTATTATTATTATTATTATTATTATTATTATTATTAAATATCTATGTCACCACGAATTTGTGATTCTGAATACGTAGAGTCGATACGCTATTAGAATACCCTAAGATTTTGACAGATAACTTGAATGAGAAAACAAAGTTGAAATGCAATTAATAAATACAATTTGAATATATATATATATATATATATATATATATATATATATATATATATATATATATATATATATATATATATATATATAATGCTGAAAATATAAGGAATTTTGAGAAATAAACTTTTAAATGTGCTTGTAATAATAATATTATTAATCATATTTTTTATTCTAACAATCTTGATGTTTGTGTCAACTTGACATTTGCGTCAATTGTCATTTGGGCTCTGCTCATCCCAGCAGCCTGCACAAGCGCAACGTCCGGTGTCCCCAGCTCACCGGACACGCGTCACGCCAGCCAGCGGCGCCCCCCGCCCCGCCCCTTCCTCCTGCCGGCTTTTTGGTCCACCGCTCCACCGCTCCCCGAGTCAACATCGCTCCGGCCGCGCGGCCACGAGCCGCGGGACAAACCGTTCGACACCCGCACGCCACCGCCGCGCCACGCCGCCAGACGCCCGCCCGTGCGCTCCGACACATACCACCCGCCCTCCCCCCCGCAACAAGCGGCGCCCTCCACCGCGTATTACGGCATTCACTGCCCCGTGCCACCGCACGCGACCGCAGTCCACCGGCCGGCCCGCCTCCCACCGCCCAGCTGGCGCCGCTGCCCGCCGCCTCGCCCCAGCCCCTCCACGGCACGACGGCAAATATGCTGCTCTTCGAGTCATGGTAATAATAATAATAATAATACGGGATGTTAATGTCGACTTGCTCTGACGAAGCAAATTATATTCCCTCCCTTACGGCATATACAGTTTTTACTATCCCTTGACAGTACACTAATTTAAAATGAGGTGCGACTCATATGGTCATGAAGGCAAAGGTTCACGGGTCGAGTTCCATTCCGGTCGATGTGGTGTTGGCATCTTCATATCTCAATAATATAACTACGATAATAATAATAATAATAATAATAATAATAATAATAATAATAATAATAATAATAATAATAATAATAATAATAATAATAATAATAATAATAATACTTTCGAATTCCAAACTCAAGATACTGAATATATATCTTAAATATTTCTAGTTTGACAACTAAGAAAGAGCACCACAGATCCAAACAAAGTTCTTGGATGTTTAGACAATATTCCACTAATATACCTATTACATGAACATCAGATCTCATTACCTGGAATTTTCGATTGGACGACTTCTTTATGCGACGCAAGGGTTTGTCATAATGGCCACAGTCATCATATACATATCAGAAGCGTTATTTGAGTGAATTTATACAAGTAAAACTTAAATGGTTATAAAGGTCGGTATTATTTTAAATACATTACAATTAAATAAAACATTATATAAATAATAACATTATATAACTATCGTATTTAATATAAACATTATATTTATTATTTGTTTTACTCTTATTGCATAGATATCAAAACTGCATACAATCAAACATTGGGGCCAATGGGCAAGGACCTTTTGTACGCCACATCTACTCAATGTCCATTGGGATTTTCATTACAAATCACATAGGGTTTGTGGCTAACTGATGATTTTAAAACTGAGCGAGGTTGTGCGATGCATGTGAAACTAATCAGACGAAACCATGTAACCACCATCTTCAAACATACTCGACTCTCTAATGACTTCATTCGACTCAGCTCGTCGACAAAATCCGTCTCGCTTTCCAGTCAACGATGCTTCAATTATGGACTTGCGGATACATTCATTCAGACACCGGGTACTGAATATAGTTGGCTGGTTGGTTTATTGTTAGTGATTCCGGGCACGTATACTACTGAGGTCATTAATCTCGTAAGTGTAGTGCATGTTTTTTCATCGGGAGGTGGCGATGATCTTTCCCCGCTGGATGACGAGATCCGTCGCCAGCCCACCGTCGACTAGCAAGCTCTCCCTCAACCAGGTATCTCCCATCAACGGGGCAGCACCCCAGTTGGAACAAGCTCTAAGCTCCCGACCGGTCTTCCGACATATTTGGTTGGATAGTGCATGTTGCTGTGAGTGTAAGGGATGAGGATAGGACAAGGAAGAGAGGAAAGATGGCGCGCGCGGTCGCGTTCCCTTTATTAGGGTACTGCTCCGGCATTCGCCTGGTGTAGTTCGGAGATACCACGGAAAACTGTCGATCAGAGCAGCGGGTCACAAGAATTCTCATCCAGACCGACTGAATTCGGCTTAGCTGACAATCTAGTGTCGAAAATATTGTCACTGTCGGGACTCGAACCTAGGATCTCCCGGTCAGAGGCACTGCAGTGACATTAGTTGATGCACTGAGCCACCTCTCCCGGTGATAATGAATATGATTAGTGCGGTTAAGCCTTGACGATAGCAGAACAATTACATACAATCCTAAACAAATAAAGACGCATGGCAGAATTCTACCCATTGCCAGCTGACCGATTTCGTAAATTATCATAATGGGACTTCTCCCACAGTTTCTCACATCTCAAGAGACCGGTGGTGTTGTTACATCTCTAGGAAATCTTGCTTTATCCAAGCGATAATGCTTAGTGAATATATGTTCCACCACTTGTTTATGGTCTCACATGCTCAGCACTTCATCTGTTCAGAATAAACGTTATACCCGTCATCATTTTACACAGCCATTACACACTAAGTATCACCATTTCCTCAATTGGTGCCGCGTTATGTTGGCGAATGTGGCATTGGGGATGTGGATGCACAATTACAACGTGAATTATGTCTTTTTTCTTTAGACTGGGGTGAACACGGTTCTCTAATACTTCAATAAAATCATTTTTTCAATGTGCCCTCTGCACTTAATAAACGCTTGTAGAGAATTCAACGTAACCTATGCATTTTGTTCTTTCTATATTTCCTGTTTCTAGCATCAATAATAAGGCATTTTTTTACCATACTTTACATGTTGATAAAAAGTAATACATGACTGATATTCCACTTTCTTATGAAATTCATTTTATACTTTTCTTTAAAAGGACGACAACATTGTATGTTTCTGTACGATGTCTAGTTGACTCATGTAAATTATTTTGTGAGCAAATGACAAAACCGGTAAATTAATATATTATTACAGACAAATAAGTATGAATAAGTCAATATGGCGTTCCTGGAAACTTCATTTAACTCGCTACTCTCACCACCTGCCACACATGCTCGTATTTCAACTCCTCCCCGTTAACCCCAGACTCGCCCTGCGTTCCAAGTTATTTCCCACTCCCGTCAGCATCCAAGCTCTGACCGCCCACACGTCACTCCCCGCCCCTCCGCGCCACGCGCCTCCGCGCCCGTCGCCCGCGGCCGCCGCTGACGCGCCTCGCCCCGCGGCTCGCGCGCAGATAAAACCCTATGGAAACAAGGCGAACTTCAAATCGACCTGTAATCCCGGCCAGCGCGCGAGACAAGTCTGGGCGAGGGAGGGGCGTGGACGAAGAAGGACGGTCGGACGGGGGAGAGTGGAGACGCGAGGAAGGGGAGGAAGAAGTCGAGCCAGAGAAGCAGGGAAAGAGGAACGGGAGATCATGAGGAAGAAGAGCAACGAGTGAGGGGGGGGCAGTAAGAGAGATGACGGGGAAGGGAGAAGGACGGGGAGGGGGAGGGGGATCCAAGCCGCGCGTGCGCCGTCGCTCCCGGCCCATCAAACTCGGCCCATTGCGAGGATCATGCGCTCAATTACTTCGAGCAGATTATTTCTGTAATTAAACACAGCGTTATGGGGCGGCCGGAACAGCACCGCGGTGGCGGCGGCGGCGGCGGTGGCGGGAGTGCCTTCTGCACCGCCATCGTCTCCCCCACCCCCGACTCCCTCGCAGCGTCGCCCACCGCCCCCGGCCCACGCCGTCGCCGCCCCCGCCTAGCCACCGCCGCCGTCGCCGCTTCCGCAGCGGGATGAAAAGTTCCGCGCTTATCTCCGCCGTCTGCTTGGCGGCCCCGCCACGCCCCGCCCATCCTTTTCTTGGAGCGCGCGGGCAGCAGGCGCGTGCGTATTCAAACTGACGTCAGCCCCGCTGAAGTTCGGCGGCGCGAGTTTCATTACAATGTGCTCCATCGGACGTGCGACGGCGCTGGAGGCGACGGCGGCGGCCCGGCCTGGCCCGGCGGCGTGGTGCGCGTCGCGGATGCGTACAGAGAGACAGAGAGGGGGAGAGGGAGAAATGAAGGGAGAGAGAGAGAGAGAGAGGGAGAAATTGAGGGAACGGGTAGTTTTTATAAATATGTAAACCACTCTTTCCAATATCTATTAGCCCTTTCGTTTCACCCACCCCTCTTGTTATCTACTGATATTACACTAAGCTCATAGTGCCAACTGAAAATGTAAGAAGGTTGTGTCGCCATCTGAAAGGCAAATATTCAGTACTGAAGTACATTTTAATGTCATTTTGAAAGGTCTTTTGAGATTCAAAAATTAAACAGACCATAAAGGTTTGTTTTTCTTCTTTCCTTGGTGCAATTGCAGTGATAATGAATTTTGTTCCTTTTACTTTTAGTATTTGTTCTATTTTAATTGTTTGTTAGCTATAGTAATAATAATTAAATTGTTAATATGATTAATTTATTTCAATGTTGGACAATTGTATTAAAATATTGTATTATATTATTTTTGGATGGATGCATTATGAAATTATATGATTTAAAACAAATTGCAAGCGGAACGGTGTGTTAAAGTAATGTTTTTCCCTTTAATAAAATTTCTTTGAATATATTTAATATACTTGCAATGTATCTAATGTTGATCAACTCTATTCTGAAAAGATATATAAATACACTAGCTGACCCGGCGAACTCTGTTCCACCTTAACAGCCGGTCCCATCTTTTTCTCGCGTCGCACTCACTGTGAGAAACTGTACTATCCTTGTTGCACTCGTGATAATAAAGCAATTGCAGATTTGTGTTTTTCTCTCAAACAAAGAAGAGTTTCAAAAAAACGCTCTGATATTACATAGATAATTAAAAAATCTATCTAATTATACTTCACTTCACATTTTAACATGCTTTTATTAGCTTCATTTGTATCTTTGCTTGATTTCTTGCTTGTTCTCCGCTGCAGAACGCTTCCGCACAGAAAACGTAGGCGAAAAGGCGCGAAAACATACGAAAACGCGTGAAAACGTGCAAAAACACATGAAAACGTGCGAAAACCCGCGAAATCACGCGAAAACGTGCGAAAACGTGCCGAAACGTGCATTCTCACACAGGAACGCTGTCGAACGGGATAAACAGTATCCTATGTCCGTCTCCTGGCTCTAAGCTTCCTGCTCACCAATTTTCAGCCAAATCGGTACAGCCGTTCTTGAGTTATAAATAGTGTAACTAACACGACTTTCTTTTATATATATAGATTACATCACATTCTTAATAATTCGAGCGTATTTTCTTCAAAAATATTTGTAATGTCAATTTTGCAATTACACTAATTTGGAACTCTCGTTAACCTTCTCACTTATCAACCAGTAAATAATGTTTCTTATTGTTATAAACCCAAGCGATGACTTCCATAAGCCTCGGAGCAGTGGATTAATACTTATTTTCGTTTTCTTTGGTATAAAAAACGAAAAATGTATATGACGTATGGAGGAAGAACATTATTACTAAGAAGAAGTATTGCGCACGTTTTCTTGAGCACCATAACCCCATTCCAAAATTTATTTATATTACAGCTTCTTTCTGATTCAGTAATACGCCTTACACAACCACTAAACGCGTCGTGAGTAGATACTGTTATTTGTATTTAGTTATAGTGTTAAAATTGCTGCAGAACGCTGTGCAACATGCGTGAAATTGCGCAGAGTATATTCCCGACGAAAGCGTTACAGCAGAATTCGTCGAAAATAAGACCAGTATCACAATATTTATTAATGGTAAAGCACTGCGACATTGCTGCAGTATATCTCTCAACGCATTTCGAAAATAATTTGTGAGCAACACTTTGAACAAAAGCATTTTGAAAAGGCTTCTCATTCGACTGACCAGTGAACCGCAAAGTGCTGCGATAAGCTGAAAGAAACCGGATAAACGAAGTTCAGTCCAATACGATGACTGAAACGTTTTGCATTTTTAAGATGTGAATGCGTGGAAACTATGGGGAATATACAGATAATGGTACTACTGTTTTCCACTTTATTTGATGTGTCCTTTCACATACTATGAGCACTAACGAACATACGAAAGAATATGGAGGGAGAGATGAATGGGAGGAGATACACGCAGATAGAAAGAGAAGTAGGAGATAAAGTGGGAAAGAAAACGAGAGGGTAAAGTTGTGGAGAGATAAATAACGTGAGAGTAGGGAGGAGAAATAGACAAACAGTGAGAAAGCAAGTAGGGAGAGGGGAGAGACAGGGAGATGGTTCGAAGACTCTTATACGTTGCGGGCAAACACACCTCGCGCCGTGAGAAATGTGCGTTGCGTTCGCTCCCCGCCACCCACTTCTCTTGCGCTCCGCCCCGCCTCGCTGACTCGCCCCACCCCGCCGCCGCCGCCGCTGCCTGCCTTTATCATCGGATAGGCGAATCGAGAACGCGATAGCGTAGTTCTCGTGGCATGACGCTCCAATTATCACGTTGCTCCTGGCGCTGCCGTCGAGGCCGTCATTCTATCGCTCTGTGGCGGCTCTCGCGCAGACGTTGGCGGGTGGGGGCGCTGGGGGAGTGGGGGGAGCGGGGCTGGAGCCGGGGGGAGCAGGGGGAACGAGGGGGAGCGTGGGTGGAGCGGCGATGGAGCGGTTGTAGGGGGAGTTTGGGGAGCGGGGAGAGCGGGAGGAAGCGGAAAGAGCGGAGGGAGAGGGGGCGGAGGAGCGGGGAAGCGGGGTAGCGGGGGGAGCGGGGGAGCGGGGGAGCGGAGGCAGCGGGCGGAGCGGGGGGAGCGGGGGGGAGCGGGAGTGGGTGCTGTGGCGCGCTGGCGGTCGCAGCTCAGCGGACACAGCGGACACACGTGCTGGAAGCGACTATGGCAATGATACATGGTTATGTGTGAGGACGTGTGAGTGGAGGGAAGTGTGAATGAGAGTATAGTTACAGGCAGCGTGCGTGACGAAGCCTTCAGTAGTGAGGTGCGTAGCATGTCAATGGGCACAGAGCGACGCAAGGCGTGTTGGAGAACACAGAGCGGTGGCGATTCGAATAAGGAACTGAGTGAGTTCTTGTGACGGCCACATGGCGCGGGCGCTTTGGAGCCATCGATAGTTCCACGTTTGGAGCTCCAGTGTTCGATTCACGCGCAGGAGATGGATGATCCGAGTACATTTGGCTGCGTGGGAACTCACATCTCATGTGAAGTCTCTTCTTTGTAGGACCTCTTTACTTTAGCAGATATTCGTAGCAGCGTACCCGATGAAAAGTTGCTGATTATGCGTTAGATGGTACTGATCGGGAAAAGAAAATTAAAGCTCCGTTAATTTTTTTTTGGAAAATATGTAGAGATATGTACGGATGAGTTCACACGTTCAGGTTCCACATAATTCATATTGTATAGAAATGCATTACAAATGGTCGTCTTGTAGAGAATAGAGAGTTAATAGGAATTTATCACATTAAATGTCAATATACATTGTGAAAGTGATAGAATGTAAAGAATTTATGCGAAATAGAGTAAAATAATAGTGTACAAAAGTCGTGGATGAATAAGACCTGGAGAATGATTGGCCCGAATCAGAAGAAAGAATGATTCTATTGCATGCGTACATAGAGTCACACTCCAGATTACGGGTCAAGGCTCTTACAGTGTCATTTAGTTGACGGAGGTTCAACGTTAAATGGTAATCGCAGATCAGTTAACAACAAGAGATAGTACGTCAAAATAAGGCATGGTAAGTCGAACGAGAATGTTATAAACCGAATTATTTGTCTAAAGTCTTCATGGCTTCATTTCCTCAAATTTTTGGAGATTGTAAATTATTTGGCACAATAATAAACAATCACTTTTGATCATTCTACCGTTATTTTTGTTTGTGGATAGTGCGTTTCATCTTATAAACGCAATTACTACAAAGTTAATACCCAAAATAATTGTAGTCGTCCTTGATAAATTAAATAACATAGCAAAACAACCGCAGAACATAAGCTTGAAAAGATTTAGCGTAGACATTTTGAGTGGATTATATCGTTACTAAGGGGGAAAGTTCACAGCGGACGAAGAGTGGTTAGAAAGGGATGTCATGGTTGGTTAACATACGCAAGCGGAATTGTAAAGAAGATATACCAGAATAGTTGCATCCAGGTCAAGGCGTGAAAAGTTCGTAAAGTGGTCGCGACACTTTAAAATGAAATAGAATACATTATATTTGAGATTTAAATCAAGGATGCATTAAGGAACAGCATTACTACGCGTGTGCGGTTGTAATATGCCTGCAATCAAATAGCACTGTTGCGGTAGAGTAGTGCTTAAATGTTCAGGTCACCACCAGAGTTATCTAAATAATTTAATTAGCAGACGAATCAAAAACTATTTCTTGTACTGTTCTTGTGTCCGTGGAGACAATGACACTTGACCTATGGACTACGTCAGCCGAAAGTTACTTTTTAATGTAAATATGGTGAGCATGTGGACATTTGTAACCGCAAATTAGCACTCCTGGTCACTACTAAGTGTCTTTGCAGATGGAAATGCCAGGCAAGAGTATGTAGGGTTAGCAGAGGTAACATATGCTTTGAAACTAAAAATATTTGGAGGCAACAGAGTTTCATAAGTTGGGTTTGGAAATATCATAGACAAAAGACCTGTGAATGGTAAGTACTACAAAACCCCCCATTGAAGGGAATGGAAGTTTCCACTAAAAGCATTCGTGCTACAAACATCCCAGAATGCAAGTTAGAAATAAATATAGTGATCTCAGCGTACACACAAAACCGCAAAGCCAAAAGGAGAGAGAGTTTGATAGATTGAAAATACTTGTACGTCAATGAAATTGAGACATGATTATGACGAGAGGAAACTGCATTTTATCATCGCCGGGAAGAAGAACACATCACGCAGGAAGTATCAATGTATTAATAAAAAATTAACAGTTATTTAAAAATAATTTGACAGTTAGAAGTCCATACCCAAGTAAACTAAATTTATTGTATTAGTTACTAAATTTAAGTTTTTAATAACTAAATAAGAAAATTAATCCACAGCTTAAACATATAGAATAAGATTATTTTAATTTAATTTCATTGAATGTTCGTTTCGTCATTAACCTGAACAAATTATTGATGATATTTCATTACGAACCATCAGTAAAGGTACAATGTTCCTTCAGAGCCGAACTGCACAGTCTGCTTCCGCGGGCATTCTGCACTCAAGGAGTCGGTCGTCTGCTCGCGATAGCGGCGAAAGTCCAAGGGTTCGGGCTGATAGGCAGCTCTGCGGCGAGGGGAGCACTTGACATTGCGTAGTGGGGACGACGCAGCGCATCAATTGAATGCCTGGACGTCTAATGCCTCCCTTTATTTTACCTTTTGATATACTATCTGGGGTCAATGAGGTATCTACCACAATAATATTAATTATAATTTTAATATGATTACATTGAGCCAAACACGTGTTTCGGAAACACTCTTCCCATCCTCAGTGGTTCCAAGTAACACAGATTAAACACGTAAGTTCATAGAGAGGCGTCAAAGTGTGACGCCATTTTGTTCGTACACTGTACGTACGGCATTCGTACAGCGTACGAACAAAATGGCGTCGTTTTCTAGAGTATTACGTCGTATACTAACAAATGGAGAAGTATACTAGAATGTACTCTTGTCAGAAATTGGAGAAATCATAATTTTTTCATCAAAATACTCACGATTTTTTAAGAATATTTTTTAGCTGTGATAGAATCGTCTTATTCAATTAAACATAATTAAAAATTAATAACTGTCATTATGAAATAAAAACGATGCAATATTAAAATTTTGTGGTTAGCATCACACTAAATTTGTGATTGCATTCTAGCAAAGCGAATTACATTATCAGCCCTACACGCAATTGTGATACATGGTGTCCAAATCAAATAGTTTGTATATCTACTTTGTTTCAGATTCATATTTTACATTTTCATCTATCACTAGTAAACGTTTCTTATATAATACAAAAGATTAACATTACTTGAACTGTTTGTAACAGTCCCTCAAGTTCTCGCGGATTGCTTCTTCAATTTATGCGCTACGTTTCGAATTGCGCATTCTCATTGGTTGTCCCTACCCCTAGAATGAGTTTCTTCCCCCCCCTTTCTCACTGCCCGCATTTGCATTCGAGTGCCTCGTGCGCAGCTCCCAAGCTCAGTGAAATTGCAAAATGCTGTGCAGACGTGCTTTAGAGACACACAAGCACTTCAGTAATTTGCAAAATGTAACTTTGAGAAATTGGACAAATTCCGCTATACAGATGGGCAAAAAAACTTTTATTGCCATGAACAAAAACTGAAAGAAATGTCGAATGAGAAAGGCTTGTTATTAATAAGGTATCACAGGTATATAACACCACTGGAATAAAATGATAGCACCGACGTAAATGCAAAGAAGAAGAGGCCGCTTATAGCGTTTGTAAGGGTTCTAGCATCCAGAAAATATATTAGTCTTTAGAGATGGTGGTGTGAATAGGAAGGTGGTATTGTGTGAATGTTGATATTCATTCTTAATGTTCTACTAAAGCACCCGCCGTAAATAAATTAACAGAAAACGGAGTAAATATTTTTCTGAGCAGTATCACACTCGCAGATGGTTCGATTGACAGCAATTTATCTGATGCTGAAAATATCTTCTTCGTAGATTCAAACCTCACCCGTTCTCCTTCCTGAAGATAAGGTGTGGACGATACAATACAAAGTGAAATTAGACTAGTGCTATTCATGTAGCATTAAGCATAGTAAATGGACGACGGGGCAGAATCAGAAAACACTCTGGAACTACATGACGATTCACGAATTCACAAATTGAATTCTAGTGTGTTGAAGGGCAACCAAGCCTATGTCATCAGAGCTGGAGAGACTCGTGGATGGCGAACGAACGCGCTTCAATGGAGAAAGAGAACGGTAGTAGGAACTCGTGGCAAAGGTAATACTTGAGACGAACGCGGCTACAGGAGATGCAGTGAAGAGATCGAGGAACAGAGGTCAAGAGAGAGAAAACTGCCTGAATCAGGAAACATGGCGTATAGGAACTTGGCAACGAGAAGCAAAGGACCTACAATTGGGAAGATGCAAGGAGACGGGGTAGCGAATGTCGGATAGAGCACTGAGGTGGCCGAGAGCATCAATTTATGTCACTGCAGTGCCTCTGACTGGGAGATTCTAGGGTTCAAAACCCGACAATGGCACGATATTCTACACGAGCTAGACAGCTAGCCCGAGATCAGCCGGTGTCTGGAGGAGAATTCTAGTGGCCGGTTGTGCTGATCGATAGTTTTCTGCGGTTTTTACAACCAATATCAGGCAAATGCCGGAGCAGTGCTCCGGCAAACGTACTTCGGTCAACGCGCGATCTTTCCTTCCTCTCTCTTGTCCTAACCTCACCCCTTACTTACACAGATACTTACATGCACTACATCACTACCTGTGTCGGGAAGAAAGTCGGGAGCTTACAGTGTGTCCCGGCTGGGGCGGTGCCTCGCTAGTGGGAGATACGTCGATGGGGAAACCCCAAGAGCCGCCGAATAGACTCACCATCCAGCGGGAAAAGACACTGCCACATCTCATAATAAAAACATGATTTGCACGTACAGGACTAATGACCATAGCAATTGACGCAGCCGGAAACACGAACTAATCAATCAATCGGTTAGTACACCGGAAGAAACATGGGGAGGCTTGTGATCAAAACAACAACGGTGGATTTGTCAGGGAACGAAGAACGTTATACTAAACAGAATGACTCCAGTGAACCATGGGCAACCAGACGCCAAACTGCGATGGCGCTGGACACAGAAGTACGGCGGAGAGCTGCAGGGAGCTTCAAGGCCGGCGGCGGGGATGACGAGCGGGGGCCGGCGGAGAGGGGCAGGGGCAGAAAGCGGCCAGCGCAAGCGCCGAGCTGCGTCCTGCAACCTCCTCGCCCCCATCGCCGCCGTCGCCTCGTGTGCTCGCGCAGTGCGCCGCCCGCCGCGCCCGCGCGCACCTCTCGCCGGCCGCAGCGAGTGTTTGCGAGTGTTTGAGCGCGCTCGCGCTTGCGCTCAGCTTGTCGCGGCCCCTCGCGCCGCTCGAGAGCGGAACTCGAGCCTTCGCGGAGCAAACAGCCGCGTCAACAATCGCCCGCCCGCCCGCCCGCCGGCCAGCTCGCTGCTGGGGAGAAGCGCCTGGATGGCCGCGCGGACGGGCGACGGCGATGGGCGAGGGTGGGAGGCGGCGAGCACGGGCGAGTGTAGGCGCGCGAGGGAGGTGGGTGAGGGCAGGCGAGGAAGGGTGACGGCCAACGGGAGCCGCACGTGCGTGGGTGGGCCGATGAAGATGTGGACCAGCATCGGCCCGTTGGCGGAGGCCGGTAAGGACCGTCGATGGTCTCCGAGGCCGGACAAGAACTGGCGAAGACAGAATACGAGGCAGGTGCGATGGCGAAAGCGGTTATGGTTGCGGGTGCAGGTGCGAGTCCCTGTCCGAGTTCCGTCCCAGTCCGAGTCCCGTCCCAGTCCGAGTCCCGTCCCAGTCCGAATTCCAGTCCCAGTCCGAGTCCCGTCCCAGTCCGAATTCCAGTCCCAGTCCGAGTTCCGTCCCAGTCCCAGTCCCGTCCCAGTCCGAGTCCTGTCCCAGTCCGAGTCCGAGTCCCGTCCCAGTCCGAGTCCCGTCCCAGTCCGAATTCCAGTCCCAGTCCAAGTCACATTTCGAGTCCCAGTCCAAGTCTCAGTCCGAGTCCCATCTCCCAGTCCCAGTCCCAGTCCCAGTCCCAGTCCCAGTCCCAGTCCCAGTCCCAGTCTCAGTCCCAGTCCCAGTGCCAGTGCCAGTCCCAGTCCCAGTCCTAGTCCCAGTCCTAGTCCCAGTCTGTGTCCGTGTCCGTGTCCGACACTAAGTGTGAGTGCCGATGTGAGTGCCGATGCAAGTGCGAGAGTGTGTGCGGGGCGTCCGTGCGCGGTGGCTCCGGTAGTAGGGCGTGACGCGCGCGAGGTACACGGGGTGGAGTCTGCTTGAATTAGCGGCTCGAGGGCCCTCCAGGGCTCTCCACGTGGAGTGCGGATGCATAGGTCGCGCGAAAGGAGATGAACGGGCAGGGGACCGCCGCGGCCACTAGAAATCCATTGCAAGTGAAAGTGTTGCGGGACTGTACTAATAAAATGTAACATTCTGCTTGACTGAGGAAGGAAAGCAAATTTCATCAGAAAATTTAAACTATGTAAAATCAGTTAAACGAAGGTATTATTTTATTTGTGCCAACTATTATTCCGTTTTATAAGACAATGATATTATTCTTATCATCAATGTTTTGAATCTCTCTGTTGAGTATGAACAGAACAATAATAGGTTTCAGCGTACAACGTATACTCATCGTGCTCTTCCTTAAGCAAACTTACGGACTAGTGTGTGTACATGATTGAGGGTTAAATTTGGAATTGCTGTAATATATCAAATTGATCATGTTCAAATATATATGTACTTTAAAAGAAATCTGTTCGATCTTTTCCCATCCACCGATACTCATCGACGAAGGCTGCATATGACTTCTTAATATGATAGAACTCGGAAAACTCATCATTATCACGAACTTACAATAACATTCCCCATCCTTTGTCCTAACTATGAGTCTAGTGTCCTAGAGAGCAATCATTTACATATGCCAAGAGCGAAAGAAGATGCTTCAAAAATATCCTTTGGGGAGGCATTTCTACACTTGAATTTCTAATTACACAATATACAACACATTTAAATATCAACATTAGAAACCTAAAGTGATACATTCTTGACTAACCAGCTGATTTCTATCTCGTTTGAAGACTGATATTCACTATTTACTGAATCTAAGCGTTTCTAAAAAGAATATATTTTTGGTCCAATCTCTAAAACAATATTTTACATTTTTTTCTTCCTCGCCTTAATACGTACTTACGTAGGAAAGAGAAATTATTGTAGTGCTGCGGAGGAGAGAGGTTATTTCTTGACAATAAAAACTCGTATTTTCGGGCTGATAACGAAAAATGTGATACATCTTGTTCCACTCTGTAGTAAATAACTTTGTCTAACACTTTTGTAGTCGTAAACCACGTTCAATGAGTCCTTGATATCGAAAAATCGATTGACAGCAAGACGTCTGTCTGTGCACCTGCGGCCAACCCTAGCACCTAAACGTTTCAGACGATTTTCTCCGATTGAAATTCATTGATCGAAGTGAACGCCCAGCGAGTGTGAAACGGATATTTTGATTTTTAACGGTACTTTACTTGAAACCTCAACATTTTCAAAACTTTCTTGAAAATGGATCCAAATTTTTATTTACCAAACGTTGTTCTCGAATGTCGCGAAGGACGCAAAAAAAATAGCGTGGGTCTCGTTTTCGTGAAACTTTCTGAATTTTCGAAAATCGTAAAGAAAAAAAAGTTAGAAATAACGCGAGAAAATATGAGCAACTGTCGCTCGACCAGCTTGTATTGCTTCGTTGCAACGCGTCCGTTGGTTCTCGCCTCCCGTGCAGCGCCGCCTTTCCTTTGCGCGGCGCTGGGAGGAGGGGAGGCGTCCCACGCGTTGCGTTGGCCGGGCGCCGCTCGCGCCGCTCGCGCCGCTCGCGCCGCCTGCGGAGAGTCCTCCTGGCGCAAGGTACACGCAGTTGAGTCGGCTTGTACAAGCGACACTAGCGCCCCGAGGGCCCTCCACGCCGAGTGCGGATGCGGAAGACGACGGCGGGGGCCAGCGGGGCACAGATTACTGACAGGCTCATTACGATTCGACGCTGCGGAAACAACATCCCACTGGAAGCTTGTTTACATGTCAAGAACACAGTTCAATGATAATTGTTATCACGAGATAATCATCAATAAGAAATGTATTGAATAATAGTTATTTAAAATTTATTTGTTTATTACTCAAAAGAGATTTAATAAATGTTATGACACAATGTAACTCTTTATTGACAGATGATCGTGAAGAACGATGTCTGACGATGAAAGTAAAACAGGAGGAGTGTGTTTCATAAATACAAAATTAAATAAATTATAATCTGCAAAGATGCAATAAAAACGGTGCAAACGAGATTGTGTTGAAGAACCTACACATTGAGCAGAGAATCATGAATTAATGAGTGGAACCAATTTTTTAATTAAAGAACCATTCAATTAATCGATATTTTATTACAATCAGTTATTTAAACACATTTAGCCCTATCTAGCACAATCTGTGTCCCTCGACATTTACACATAACCCAATTATACCACTGTGCAGTAGAAACCTTTCCAACAGACTGCACCGGTGTTTCACAAGCTTCTTTTTTTCGAAATGCTGGCTCGTGTTCGCAGGCGTGGATCCGCGCGCTTTCGCGCGCCCTGGACAGGCAGGACAACGGGACGGAAGGGGGCTCGCGCGCGAGGTACACGGAGCCGAGTCTGCTTGGACGTGCGACGCCAGTGCTCCCAAGGGGTCTCGTTGCGGAGTGCTCACGTAGGGATCCCCGCGCAAGAAAACGAAGGGAAAGGGATTGTGTCGTTGCAGAGGGAGCAATAGTCGGGAAGTGAATTACTATGGACAAAAAGAAGTGTCAAAGAACGTAAAAATTGACGGAAAAATATAAATTCACGCGAAATAAAAGCAATATAGATATGAAATCTGAAATCACAATCTGAAAACTGCAATTGAAATATGTTTGCAATTAAGTACTATATATTTACAATTTGTATTGAACTATACTGAATGGGAACGATTTACAAATTGGAACACTATTTGAAAATGTAGAAGCAGCATAAGCGCTTCTGTAATCTTTTGGAAATATTATCCAGATCCTGTTTATACATCGTCTAAAAATAAAGAGCATCATTACCTTTCAAAGAAATTAATTATTGGTACCATCTAAAAAGGATGATATTAATAATTAATTTTGATTATTGGTATACGTAATTTCAAGAAAAATACTGTAAACTGTATTTACAAGGAAAATTCACGGAAAAAAATAAAAAAATTAAAGAAAAATAATAAAGAACAAAAGATGTGTTAGGGAGACAAAATGCATGAAAGGTAAAAAATTAGGGACTTTTCCTTCCCTCTTCAACATTTGTGGAAACTCTGTTCAACAACAAAAGTAATGGAATAAAACATTAGTAACTTTGCAATATTTACGAGTATATTCAGGTTTAAACATTAATGAATGCTGTAAAATATTTTAAGAAAGCTTAAAATTAATCCCCTATTCACAATGCAAGGAATTTAAAAAAACTCGAGGTTTACGAATCAACACGTGTTACGTTGGTAAATGGAATATCGTACAAGTTCAAGGGATATAAATTATCAGTACAGATATAGTATATTATGATAGTGATATTGTGGTTGGCTCTAAACCCAAAGATATCTAAGTCAATCCTCGTATGTGTAGTGAATGGAGCTGAGGAAAAAAACTAATTTCATTTCAATTCCTTTTATGGTAAATCAATAAATCGTCAGTCAAATCCATTTCGTCACCAAAAGGCTAAATATATTTAAAAGAAATAGGCGGAAGGCTATGCAATTCACTTGGTTGTGAAAGCGACACCCCATACTTCCCTTTGAAGTAGCCTTTATAGTACTGCAGTTAACTATTGCACACGCACTGCTCTATATGCAAGAAGGTGAGAGAGTACTGTGATTAACGAGACGCTGCTTACAATTACAGTTTAGATCCGTTATGCCACATTACGTGATGTGTTGAAGATCATGGTTTGTTACAATTGAGTTTGAGCCTCTAATCTAATGTTTCTGTCCTGAAATGTAATTACGAAAATGGTCGTATTTTCATCAAATGCCCCTTATGCTTATTACCAAAATGTAATCTGGGGAATGAAATTATAATTTCCCAAATCGGCTATGTGGTTCACCTGCAAATTTTGATCGAGAGAAAATCCTTTGTAAGCGCACAATTCACGTTAACAATAGTATCTCTTTTTCATCAGCCACGTATCCAAAATCAAAACCATATAGCCTACTACTATCTAACGAAAGTTCCCGTAATTGTTAAATATATAACGATTGATTGCCCCTAGAAACAACAGATATTATAGTAGGTGTACAAATGTTTGTTGCAACTGTTCTCTGTTCTTTTGAGGGTGTAAGGATAAAATAATGATGAAAGCTAAATATGTGTCAGAAGGTTAGCAGTACATTCTACACATTTCTCTAAGAAACAACAAATAACCAGCTTTACAATGTTAAATTACGTAAAACTCACAGGAAATGACTTTAAAATGTATAACACTGTTTTTAAGTAATTGGCTTCGGTAGAAAAATATATAATTTTTGTCACGTATGATTCGTAAATGGTGTAACATTAAAGATACAATTGTTCGCAAAAGAATACAGGCAATTGGAGTGTGTTAATTTCAAAAAGCTTCCTTTATTATTCGTCATATCGAACTTTAAGAGGTTTACTGCTTTTACTTAAATCAACTTTCTGAGCGGTATTCATTATCCGCTTCACAGGAACAATTATATTCATAGGAACATTAATTTACATCCTATTTGTCAACAGCATCAAAGGAAGGAAATCTACCCAGACGTCGACCAGGAATTCCGCACCAACTCGGGCGACAGAACTAGAAACACAGACTTAATGATAAAACAGCTACAGAGACCTATGCTTCGAAGCAACGGTGAAGGATAAAGATAACATATCGGATCGCAAGCCGCAGTTCTAGGAATACGTACTTATCAAGGAAAATTTGTAGCCGCTTAACGGCTTCATTAAGCGCTTTGGAACGCCACATGCGAGGTACAATTATAATCTGCATAGATGGAGTAGTGGAGATTGTGCAGAGTGGAACTGTGGGCGGAGCAACTGTACATAAAACACATCGTTGATTATCACAGGAGTCTCGCGAAGAGGGATAGTAAAACAGGAATAAACTTTTATATGATACACGATAGATCAAGGGCCAACTAATGGATCTTGCATTGAACATACGAGATACTAGCATACAGGAAATTTGAAATATAGGGTACACACTGGTTATTAACTCACTTTAAGAAACTTAATTCAATTCTTATAGCATTTAGAGAAAGTTAATCTCTTTGTTACAAAGAAATGTCACTGTATGTCTTGTTGGGCACTTCTTTTGTCTATTGAAGGTATCTTCATACAGATTATTACAAAACACTACGTACATACTTTTATAGCACTCCCATGAAATAACAGGACATAGCACATTTCAGTTGAATAATAGGTTACTTGGTGCCTACAACAAAATCTTAAGCCTCCTAAAACTCATGATTTAGTCCTCTAGCTCTATATTGACAATGAAAGATTCCCATGCGTCATAAATGTTTTGCCTAATTATATCTATATGCTGTATAAATCAAAATACATAAATACGAGGTTTTTTTACACAACAAAAGTTTGAGGGAATGCATGTTATACAATTATACATCTACTCGAGTTAATAGCATATATTCTACTACAATGAAATGCATGAAGTAAAATCTCACAATGAAATTTATGAATTGTGGAACTGATGGTGGGTGTGCGGCCTTAACCGCCTTGCTTGTAGATTCGCATATTCAAATTACGCCATATCTGCCACAACTGTAAGCGAGACAAATGTCCTTAGCACTGTGTCGACGATAAGTTCACGTGTACAATATTCAGGGTATCCAAGAGACATCCAAAACAAAAAATTGCTGCCAAAACTTCTAATAATAAATGTAATACATTTTATTTTGAAAATCAACAACAATTCAAATAAGTTTTTAATTCACTTACAAGATAGTTAATTTCTACAATCAAGTATACTTAAAACATTCAAAAAATTGTTAGGTCTCGATTTGCCCTCAGTTATGTAAACATCTAAATTATAATTTCACAAAATATTAACAATGTAGTCGTTATTAACATAAACTATTTTGTTTTTAAATCTACACCTTGCTGGTTTGTGCACAATGCATTCCACATCAAACGAATTTAGTATTTCCGCACACAAGTTTGATTCTTCTTTGCCCACACACTACTCAGTCAACATTAGTCTCGTACTTGGGAACGTTCATAAAGCAATTGTACCATCTATTCACGGGAAGTGACAAGCAGGAAAACACGCGGAAACGCGAGAAAATCGCTATTCAATCAATACTCAGGGAGAGTGCTCAAGCTAGCATGCTTGAAGTCTTGTAGCCACCTGATGCGTATCCAGAGCTCGTAATAGAAACACAAGTTTGCTTCATTATTTTGGTAGCAGGAAATGAAATAGCAAACAAATCTGGTTCCATTAGTTTAGAGATATAGGCAATCCCTGTTGGCGTGTCCGTTAGCATAATCTAAAACAGCAATATAGGTATTTGAAAAAAAATAAGAGATATTCTTTTGGACATTATAGAAGTAAAAATTTGTTGTGTTGTGGACTCTCTAAGAATGATATCGGTGTACAAGAAGTCAAAAAAGCGTGCAGTTTCTTTTCCCATCATCAGTATTACATAGAAGAAAGGTTAAATTTAGTAATAAAATTGAAACGAGTATGACATAGTCAATCTACAGTGTCTTTCCTTTCGATGTGTGTTTTTGTTGAATGTGATACAGAAATTGGGAATGTAACCTGGAAGCAAACCTTGACGACTGGATCCTTTACGAGCTTTTTGAATAATGTGAAATGTGAAGGAATTGTGAACGGGATAAATAGATGTAAGCAAAAGATAGAGAAATATTGTCTTCGAAGAAATCCATCACTTCTCGTCTAGGAAGAAAAAAATTGCTAAATAAGTTGTGTTGTAATTCACCCCAAATCAAAGCATTACAATACTAATAATAATTGTAGCTGGTAATCGCAATAATAAATCACTAATGCACCCTGAGGAGTATGTAATTTGACAGGTAAGGTTTTGAGATACTCATATGAGAATTGCCCAATTGTTTATCTAAATATTTATTAATACTTTAAACCAAATAAGTAATAAATAGACATAAGGTATCAGAATATATCCAAGCACTACATCTTGAACAAGAACACAAAAATTGCAAATGCTTCAAAACCCCACGAAAACGAATTATTAGAAATCTACTCTTATCTATCCGCAAGCCACACAAATACAATTACTACTCCACATCACCAACAGTAGTACTACAAATGTAGATAAGTGTATTTCTTTATTATTACGCAATTTTATTACTAAAATTAGAAAAAAATAAAGGGAAAACATAATCTTGTGTATAACACGGGATTGGACAGTTCAATCCACACGAGAGATTAAATTCTGAGCACGTGACAAAGTTTTAACCCTCGTGGATAAAACTCTTTTTAATCCCTCGCCCTACAAATAAATATCTCTCGCTTTTAGATAATCAAAAGCAAATCCGTTTAACGGACATTCCCAGCTTCCGAGGTCATGACCTTGGCCGCTCGCAGGCCCAAGAAGTCCCGCCAGGCGTTTACGCGGTGAAATGCGCCAGATCGCCGTCCGCTCACGCTTGTCCTGCCACCGCCGCCGCCGCCGCCGCCGCCGCCGCCGCCCCCGAAAGCTGGAGGCCTCGTGACAACAGCACGACGCCGCCTCTCCAGACAATCCTCGCTGCCAGCAATCCGACAGATACCGGCGCGCGTACACACACGCGCGTTCAATCAATACCCGGCCGCGGTTTCGATAGTGCGAGCGAGCGGCGCACACCAAATATGCCGAGTGTATCGATTCCGTACGACATCGCGACGCCTTTGCCGAAGGGTTGTCGACTGTCCAACGATCCGCTCGCTGCGGTGACGACCCGCGTCAGATGTACACTGTTTCGAAGGAGGCGAAAAAAAAGTCTAATAGTTCTTTATGCACCAAGGGCGTTATAAGGGTTCTAATGATCGAGCGGCAACAAAAAGCCCGAGAGCCTTTGGCCCGATGGCTTTTTGTCGCCTGAGAGCATTAGAACCAGTTAACGCCCGTAGTACATAGATGATTTTATTTTTTACGTCATTTTTAATGATTCAGATAGACTTATTTATTAATTAACTAGTTGTTAACTTGACTCGGTGTGTCTTTTCATATTTCCCTCCCATAATTTCATTTCATAATTCCCTACAGAAGGGAAGATGTAGCACCATCCAATGTTTTCTTATTTCTCTCGTAACCACGATCCTCTCAATCACGATAAGTTATGCAGTGTATATCGATCTCCGTATCGAAGGCAATAATAAGCAATAACGTCTCAGTAAAAAATAAAGGTAATTTTTTAACGTTCAAGTGAGCCATTTCTAGTATACAAGTTAAATTATGAATTACTAGACGAAATGCTAATTACAAATGATAATACCTTGCTATTTTAAATTGCAGTCATATGAGTTGATGAAATGATGTGTAATACATCATTGATATTAAGTACGTGAAATGAATTATTTTGGCCTTGCGGCCACAAGTTGATTGCACCAGTATCATATATAGAACTGGCGTTCTTTCAAAGTCTCAACACCAGTGAAGCAAGTTTACCTTTAACCCTGGAGCGCCTACAATAGGTAGACTCACACCAGTGCCCGCAATGTATCTCTCAGATATAACCGCAACTTTTTTTAAAATGCAAATGAACCAAAGGTTCATTTACTGAAATACATATTTTATTCAGTTTGTACATGTCCCAGTTTGTACATGTCCCATATTTTATTCAGTTTGTACATGTCCTTCAATGCAATTTTTAATGAATCCTACTGCAGAATTCTTGTCTGAATAGTTATAGTGAGATAGATAAAAATTGAGAAAGTACACGCAAAAAATCATCAGAAATCATACTATCCTATTAAATTATATTAAATACAATTGCTCGGATTATTTTGGAATGTTTTAGACAAATACATATTTTACTTTTTCATAAAAATATTTCGAAATTCTTTGTCTTTCTTCTATTTTGCAAGGTTCCCATGTTTTTCATTTCCTTATCGACATCTTCTGCACATCTTCTTCTTTGGTAAAACATTGTGACAATCGATTGTAGATAAGGCAAATTATTATATTTTCTGCATAAGCACTTGTCATAGACACTGCTGAAAATAACGCCATGATACGTACCGCTCAGCAATAAGCTCACAATGCACTGGCGCTATTGCACTCACTGTATATGACATATCGTCCAACGCAGCGATCAAGTTGTCACATGCTCACGGGAAGTAATTCAGTGAAAGGATAAAAAGAAAGGCCAGGCGATCTCAGAAAAGTACAATGAAGGAATACATGATATATCAGACGACTAATGCATCGCAATAATTCAGAAACATAACATTGCCGTGTCTTGGATCTCATAGATCTATTGCGAGCACTCCCGGGTTAATACAGTTAGAATTTCCATATGCATATCGTGAGAACTCTATAATAATCACCACAAAGTTTTCAACAAAGTAACATGCTGTTACTGTAATTGCATTTTTCAATAGTTTGGTATATTTATTCCTGTATCAGTGTTTTACTGGCCATTCCTTAATATTTCTGTTATTTTGAAAGACCTTCCGATATTTCTTTGAAAGATCAGTAAAACTAAAATTACATTTTAATAAAAATACTTAAAAAGGATCACTTAAAAATATTTGAAATATTTTGGTTTCTCTTCATTCTGTGAATAAGTGGAAAATACTCCATCCAATAACATTCGGCCGTTTCACCGTGAAAATATACATTAAACAGAAACAAAAATATTTCAAATTGATTAAGGGAAGCGGAACATGATGACAATTTAATGTTAGTTCATTACAAATGGAACACATTTTTAGTTCTCGTTGGCCAAATACTGGTTTTCCAATCATATTAAATACAAACACATTATGAGCGCTTCTACAATTTTGATCCACTGTGACACAAACGCACCGACTAATTTGTATTTGCCTCACCGTTTCACCATCTTAGGTAGTGATGCTTATCGCCACTCAAACAGCGTTCAATTCAAACATACCCATCAGTCACATTAGATCAACAATTCTCAAACTTAGTTGGAGATACCTATTTATTTGATGTAAAGCCATGATTGCGCTCACTGAAGCTAAGTCAATCACTTCCTGCTGACTCAAATCGATCACATGGTTCAATGGATTGATGCTCTTTGGAAATTCACAGAACGCTACTATATTCTGATATACGGTAAAAATAAATTAGATGAAAACTTGTGATGATTTCGAATCTCTTAAAGGTCTAGCTTGAATAAGAAAAATATGTTCATGTAGTGTTGGTATCGAGGAGTCATTAGATATATTCGAAGCTCCATATGTGTTATTATACTCTTTTAGAATCTCTAGAATAGAGTGAGGTGAAGTACAGTCGGAATTGGCTAGGAAATCTGAATTTTTACTTCAAAGAATGATGAATGAACTGAGAAACACTTTTCTACTACTCAGTACTATAGTTCATTGCGAATAGAATCATTGGAATTCAACTAAGCGTTCTCGCCGTTCAGGTAGCTTGAAGAGTTCATGTACACTGAGATCGAGTAGCGAACAGTTTCCACTTTTTAATCTTTCACTGCAAAGCTTGAGTGTTGTAATATTAGTGATGTAAAGAGAATACTCTTAGATCTCAGTGATGCAAATTATCCAAAATACAAATATATGTTGAAATTCTCTCCAATTAAAGTGACTTCACATGCAATGCTAAATTTGATGTAAACATTGTGGAAGCAAGGTAGAAAGACTCTCCCAGCTTGTGAAGTTTGCTCGTCCAAGATCGCAAAAGATTGGTGAGGACCACGAATATTAGTACTTGGTACCAAATGCAAAAAGCACGCAAGACGTTTATTTGGAGGTATGAAGAAAGAATTACATATCTGGCTCTTTTGTTACTACATATGATTAGAAATCTTACAAATTTTATTGTAATTTTGTAACACAAAATGTTTCATAAAATATTAATATATTTATTCTTACATATTTGGTGTAGATCCTACCTACTCATTTTTGCAATGATATCAATGCAAGTGCCCCGCAAGCTCTTTTCGATTCTATTTCACATGTGATATATACGTGTGTGACACGTCATGTATGTTGAATTACTCGTATGTCATCCGAAAGCCATGTCATTCAGAATAAAGTAGCGAGTTCGTACTTGAAGTATGTATTGAAGACCTAGATTCGAATATTGGCAGTAATGGAAGTTTGATCATCGAACACAGCATATCACTCATGACGTTACATCTCAAAAGAAAAAGAAAACAAACCTCACTAGGTACGATGTAAAGAATGAGCCATTTTAGGTGAGAAAACTAAAGAAATTTTTTCATAAAATATTCTTCCCATATTCTTCTCAGTTGGATGAACAAATATTTCCTACTGCACTTGCTGAGAAACGCTGTTTCTTCACAGCTGTTTCTTGAAGATTTCTCTTCTATAACGTCCACAAGGTTAAGCTTTACAGAGTCGACGAGCCGGCAATACTTCCAAGAATTTCAGAAGAAAAACTCTTTTTTTTTCGTACACACACGAAGAAAAATTCAAATCTGTAAATTGACGAAATTGGGGTACAAATTACGACAGGTCTGAATCCCACGCGGCCCTGCAAAAGCGCCCGATTTTAGGCCGTCAGAACCTTCACCCGCCAGTCGGACGTCAGGAAGCTCTGCTGTTCGTAAATGATGCTAATGATCTCCCCAGTCTGCAAGAGCGCTTCGAGTCTTCGAAATGCCCATTAAGTTTCGGTAACATACAGGCTACGACAAAATTTTAAACTTAGAAAAACTGTTCATACGGGAATCTAAGGTCAAAACGATAAAAAAGCATTATTTATTGAAAGTATTATCGTAAACGTGCTGGTGTGCTTTATTACCACTCGACTCCTCATGAATTACTCCATTCTCACGAGTTACTCGTCCTGTGCAGTCTCACTTCACCCTGCCATGATTGTTGCGATCACAGTTTCTACAACCAATGTTGCTATGGGGAGTTGTAAACAGATGCATTCTTTCATACTTCCGGCAAACGTATAGTAACAATTTTGACCTTAAATTACTCTCAACCTAACTGCGCAATTGGAATGAATCAACGTGCATTCATCAGCAAATTTTGTGCGTATTCAGAAATGTCTAATTCTCTTTGGTGAATTTGCTCACTTTTTTCGAGATATTCGCGAAAAAAACGAAAGGGAGCGCAAGTAAATTTTGGATCAAGGAGGTAGCAAACGCAGGTTGGAGTAATTTTTACGAAATGTTATACACAATACCATTTCCCTTCAGAAGGTTGTGGGTACACAATTTCATTAAGATCAGAATAAAACTTTATTTGTATGAAAAAGTCTACTTTATTCAATAGAAAATATAATTTGAAAAAAAAATAGCCAAAGTTATGCCCATCAAAATGCCCTTCCTTAAAAATGAAAAGGGCATCGAAAGCAATTCATCCGCTTCAGATATTACCATGAACAAAATGACAGAAAGTCAAAAATTGTGAAAACAAATGAGTTTTTATGTTACTTAAATAACTTTACAAGATTAAAAAACGACAGTTATTATGAAATCACATATGGTCACACATCACATCGTACAATTACAAGCAACTGTTGATAACTTGACAAAACAAGTAAACAACTCAAATAATGTCACCGTAACACTCCTGAAATCACCGAGTCCAATCGAGAGCATGCAGATTTTCACGAGTCCTCGCCGGCAAATGATGGAGCCGTACAGAGGAGGGCGTGTCTGCGCATGACCTTTCCTTTCCCATCCCTTCTGCTTAGCGCTGGAGCTGGCGCTTATCTCCTCCGCGGCGCTCCACGCAATTCGTGTGGGACGGCGGGGGGCGGGCGGGGGCTCAGGGCGGGGGCGGGAGCCGGCAGCCCACGCACTATACTGGCAGTTCTGCCACCGCAGTCAACCCGCGCACACAAAGACACACAAACGCTGGCACGCGTGGCCCGGAGAAAAGGAGCGAAGCCCGAGAGCGCGGGAGGGCAGGAGGGCGGCGAAGGGTGCAGCGGAGCGGGCCCGGGAGAGGGGGGAAGCCCATCAACGGGGCATGGGGGCGCCGAGAGGCCCCCAGCGGGGACGGGACCAGAACACACTTGCGGGGCGTCGGCGACGCGACGGCGACGCCGAAACGAACTGCCGCCGCCGACGCCGGCGTCCCCGCCGTCGCCGCCGTGTGGGCTTAAATGAAGCATAAATTAACGGACGGAACGCACGGCGGCGGCTCGCGATGCCTTCCGCCCCCGCCTCCGCCCCGCTCCACTCGCTCCCACCCTGCCCCTCCCCCCGCCCCGTGCGCTCGCATTTCCTCCCCGCCCCCGCCGGCCCCGCCCCTTCACGCAGCGGCAATTTACGGGCGAGATACAGCGGCGGCGCCCCGCGCGCGCGCACCCGCCCGCCCGCCCGCTGCGGGGAAGGGGGGAGAGGGGCGGGGCCGCTGTCGGGGGCGACGCGACGCCTATGAGATTAGCGCCCTTCGTCGCCCGCTCGTTTTCTAGAGGGCGCCGTTCGTCCGACGAGGACGCATCGCGTCGTTCCGCTGCCGCGTTCCCCGCCCTTACCTCCTCTCTTCAGCCGTGCGCGGAGGGCGAGTCCCACGGGATGAGGACGCGGTGCTAGAGCGGCGGTGGAGGCGACGGCGGCAGCCGGAGTAGGGGTTCGAGGGCGGGGGGGAGATAGTGAAGGACACGGTCCGCGCGCCGCAAGCACCGCCCAGAGGACATACCTTCATTTGTTTTATGAGTTGCGTGTTGCGTGACCGGGGTTCACCTCATCTACTCTACGCAAATACCGGCGTCCTCCGGCGTCCCTTTTGGAGCGTCGGTAAATCTCCCTTCGAGGTGCTCGTTCCGCCCTCGACTTCTTACGCAGCATAATTACGCAGCGGTGGCGGAACGTCGGATGCGCGTCCTCGCCGCTAGGAGCGCCGGGGTGGGCAGCGTCGACGACGACGACGGCAACGGTGACGGCGGCGGCGGCGGCGGCAGCGGGATTCCAGCGTTCCGACGTACGCACGCGCGCCAACATGGCGGAAGACAAAAGAGCAGCCGCCGGCGTAGAACCGCTCGCGCTGCCTTTGCTTCCGCGGAAAAAAGCAGACAGAGTTAAGGCGCTCACCAATACCCGAATCTGACCTGCCGTAAAGGCAAGACTAGTGGGAGCTGCGTGACCTGCCTACGCCCGCCGCGGCGCGGAGGACCTGTCTGCGAGGCGAACGCTAAGGAATGAAGGAATCGCGTGACATTACTGCAAACCGTCGTGTACTTGCCTCTTGCGCCTCGAAAGAAGGATCGGGAGGTTTGGGGATATTTTTCTCCTCCGTTCCGTTCCCACCGCCGCGCCGCGCCGCGCCGCGCCGTGCCCCGAAGTTGATCTGTGCGACCGTAAACGTTGCGCTTGTGTTTATACGTTTTCGCGTATCACGAGAATGGAAACTGCTCATTTGTCTGGTAGAAATTTTCAGCCCGAGATATTACTTTAGAGATTTTACTGTTATAGTTAAAGTATTTTTCCTGTGTAATGAGAAGATGTATTAAAAGTATATTTATTTACGCTTTAGCAGAGGCCCATCCAGGGCTTTTCTCGGGAGGAGTGGGGTGGGGTTGGGGGTTCCGGGTGTAGTGTCAAGTCGACTTTATAATTTCTTATAAAGAATTTTTCATTGAAGTTGAATATCACTCTGTTTAACATCAGTGATTTATTGGCGCTTGCCGGAATGAAATTCGTAGGCCGACTGCTCTGACCTGTCGTTTCCCTGATCCCTTACAGCCGAGTGTCGGAGCAGCATCCTATACTACGGGTCACCGACCGCGCGCAGTCTTTCCTTCCCATTGTCTCTTTCAATCCGAAGACTGAGGCGTCCTGCAGTAATACGTCCTGTCCCAACCCACCCCGTCATAACCAACAGAAGCCGGCGGGTTAACCTTGCGGACACTGCAACTGAGCGAAAGTTAGGAGCAAGGGAGTTTCTCAAGTGATGAATTCACTCGCGTCGGTTAAACATGCATATTGTATTTGAATCATTTACAACACGATTTTAAAATTATATACAGGTGAGTCACGTAACTTTAGCAGCTCCTGTAATTTTTTAACTGTTGAAGTTATTGCAATGCCGTTTTCACAAAAGTGCACGAGGGAATGAGGCTAATTGATGAATGTATTTGTATCGATTTTATCACTTGTATTTTAAGAGTTATTGAGGTAACTGTGTTTTTCAAGTGAAACTATACATATTTTTTAGTCTATCATGATGAGCGTTCAAGACAATTCCAAATATATTGTCATATGTTAGATAAGCATTTTTTTGAGTAATTTTGATTTGTTTGCGACTCGTGTTTCACGTATATTATAAATGTGACAGTCCACCAACCTAGGTCGCGCAGCGGTCTCCCTGCTAACACGTGCCCGGCGCCTTACAATATAAGCTAAACACAAATTCCAAAAAAATGAAAATTACGAAAGAAAATGTTTATCTAACATACAAAAATACGCATGTCATTGGATTAGCTTTTTACGCTCGTCATGACAGACTAAAAATATCTAATGAGTTCCATTTGAAAAAACGTTACCTCAATATCTCGAAAAATACAAATGATAAGAGACAGATGAATACATGTATTAATTAGCCCCATTCTCTCATGCATATCCGTGAAAACTGCACTGCATTAAGTTCAACCGTTTAAAAACTGCACGAAGTGCTAAAGTTACGTGACTCACCCTGTATATTAATCTTCCAATTACGTACTATGTAATATTTATTACGGTTTTATTTTCATGAGTTATATTTCACTGAATGGCGATGTATCTTCTTTCATTTTGCCATTCACTATGAAGAGAATTTTCATGTAAGTTTTTATGAAACAATTGATTAGTTAGCGTACTTACCGAGATCTCCGGTTCATATCTCAGCATTAGCAAATATTTTTGCTGGTTGAAAATATTCGCAGAGGGAAATGTTCGGTGAATGAGATAATTCCCATGCAGTAGGCTAGTAGTTATGAAGGAATTTTTAAGAGCGTTATTTATCTATTTATTTCAAAATAAGCATCAATGACGTTTACAAGCTTTAGTTACAACTTAATTCAGGAACACTTTACTAATAAATTTCACTTTTTAATTCAGAAAACCTCAGGACGCACTTTTTAGATTGTGTGATAGATGTACGCAGAATCTTAGGAGAATTTGTTCGGTTGTTTAAGGGATACGTGTACGCCGAAAACATTTCTCTCATTTTCCCAACATTTACTAAAACAGAAGTTGTCCCCTTCTTTCACCAAACTACTCAATTTTAAAACTCCCAAGACTGATGTCTATCAACCGAAAAATGCAGACATTTTGCACGGAAAAGAATGAAAAACATTTTTGGATGCAGAATTTCAAAGAACACAAACTCATCAGAAATAGTATGAAAACGCTTCAAAAGAGATAAAAGATGTTAAATTATATCTAGCTTTTCAAGAATTACGATCAATACTTCCAGTGTGTGTATGCGTATAACATAGGAAACAAAAAATACATGACTATTGAATATACTTTAATAAGTGTGCAAGAGACTTAATTAAAATACCATTTGTTTATCATTTAGTTGCCCCGATATGACTCATAAGTAATTGCTTAAATTGAGATACGTAAATTGGTATTTTATTACCGGTAATAACTAACTTGTATCAGAAATATGAATCGTTAATCAAGGACTGTGTTACAATAATTTTAAAACGTATTGATGTAAATATCAAACAGATATCAGCATTTGGTGCTTAAGAAATTACTGTCCAATGTAGTTATATACGTAATTTACGGCTAGTCATTATTATTGTGTCCGATTTCTTACTTTATTTGTTTAATATCACAGTAAAAAGTTGCTTGCTTCCCCATGCCGTCTTCGTATCACTCGTCATCGCGAGAAATAAACGGGCAGTTTCCGGCACGAAACTTCAGACTACTTTCTTCACTTCATTTGTGAACCTAATTGAGATTAATCATCGGACTATCGATTGTTTAAATAGGTAAGTTCAAATGGATGCCACAGATGAAAACTTTTCGCAGGAACGGCAAAAGACGTAATACTCATCTTATTTTGTCTGAGTGAAGAGCAGGTAATATCACTTCTTTTCATCACATTATTAGTTACAAACAATTAACACCAAGCAGTTAAATTTAATAGAAAACTACAAGCGTAGCAGTTATACGCGGATGAGAATCAAATTGGATTCCCAATTTTGCACAGCAGAAACTCAAATCAACACGATAAATAAATGTCAAGTTAAGACTAAATTTTATATATTATTCACTTATGAAAAATATTGATTTAAATATAAAAGCAGAACTATATTAAAAATACGTCAATAAATTCCGCATACTGAATCATTGTCCCCATCGTGGAATTACCGAGTACAGTTAGTACTGAAGATAATGCTATACTTACCACTAGTTCAAATCAGTTACTCTAGATTGATATGTAACTTATAAATACACAGTGCTGTGAAGTATTACAGGTAATTATATAATTTTTAGCTTTTGTATCAGATAATAAACTGCAATTAAAACTAACGAATTTTCTTGCAAAATCGGCTTATGCAATTACGAATTGCAAGTGAGACAATGCTGTTTCAACCACACAATTAACTGTACTGGATCATAATGTAGTCATGCATTAAATAAAGAGCAAAATAGAAGAGGCATCACCAAGAGACACCAAAACTATCTACACAATGAAGTTCAGGAGATTCGTTTTTTGATAATAAAATTAAAACTTGCATTAAAGAACACATTTTTCTGGAGAAAGAACCAACGAGTCAATTATCAGCCTTGTAAGTAATGTATTTTGAAATAAACTATATTCATATATTAAAAATATATTTCATTGACCGAACGCAGGAAAAGAACTCTCATATGGGAAACGAATTCTAATTTATGCATTTAGGACAAAACTTCAGCGAAATTAAAGGGAACTTCAGTGCAGACCAGAGTGCAGATATCAATGTAAACGTTATTAAAGGCCTCTTAGAAGAGCATAGTGGATATAAAGATAAAATATTGCACATAGGCTATTGTTGCAAACAGATAAAAGTATGTGGGACCATTTGCATTAAAACCAGCACGTAATTAAATATTTTCACTGAAAAAAATTAAATGTGCCTTTTGTTCAGTTGTTCAGTAGGTGCAACTGGCATCACGAAAACATTTAATAACACGACACTCCTTCATTTACAATATTACGTACAATTGTGATTAAATGAATAACGTCAACAGGCGGAATTCACATTTAAATGCTTATGCAAAAATTGTTCATGGTATATCACAGGCAATCGCTGTAGTTGACGGGTTTGGTGATTTTTCTGTTCATATTCGAGAAGGTTTAATGGACTTTTCGATCTTAACATAGAGATGCACTATACAAAGAAGAACATGGAGAAGAGAATGTAGTGATTGGCAAGTAAGAAGAATAGAAAATATTTATTGTTCATAATAATTTAATTCTGAGAAACAATGCCATCGAACAAGCGATCTGTGTTACATTTTAAGATGTTATGTCACTATAATAGAGGTGCGTATAGAAAATAGTAGGCAGAATTTATGCAGTGAAGGAAGATAAAAGTTACTATACATATTCGGTGATTAAGATTGTCTTAAGAAACGCAAAACATTAAGGGGGGTAAAAACCAAAATATGTTTAAGGAATAGGAAACGTTTTAGGAATAGACGGGCCGACATTGTTATAACAAAATGCGGATCTACGTAGATGATAGATGTTGAATAAAAAATAATATTAATATAAAAATGTCGAATGTGCTAAACAGATAATAAAAGAAAAAATAAGTTATAAAAGTATTAATAAATTGGCGGATTTTACAAAATTAGAAGAGAGGTTCGCAAAGTCAGAAAGTGTAAATTAACTATGAAAGCCAAAACCAATTAAAATGCCGCTTGTGATCAGGAACCAAATGTAGAGCAAGAGAAATGTAGAGTTTTCAAAAGAAAATAATATTTTATTTTAGTTCTATGGAGAACCCTGCAAATCATAAAAAAGCATGGAGGCGACTTGAGATACGTTAAATAAAACGTTAGTTAACTGTATCATGGCTGTTATGAAATTATTTTTACATGTTTTTCATTGCCTTTAAGAATATTTACATTTACATTTCAACAATGAGCAGTTTATCATCATCATCAAATCTGCTACAAACTGCAAAGATTTTTAATGTTAGTTGAAAAATAGGGACAATATTTTAACGGTAAGTAAAATTTAGAACAATTGTAAGGAAGAATATGAGAGAGAAAATCATGGAAGAATAAGTTACGAGATCATGGGAGTACGGGAGGGGAAGAGGCAGAAGATTAGTAATGAGAAAATACGAGGGGGGCGAATAAGAGACCGAGGAAACAAGATGGTGCCGCCGGCGGAGGTGGTCCGACGCGAGTATCTCGTAGCCCGAACGGGCCCTCAAACAGGCCAGAAACGGCGCCGCCACTTGAAAAGAAGCAGCTGCGGCCGCGGCTGTGGCTGTGGCTGTGGCTGGGGCTGCCGCCGAGCTCGGGCCCGCACGCGCTCGCCGCTCAAATTTATTGTCGCGTACATGGCGTGGAAACGCGCGGGCTTTCTTTCCCTCTGGAGCGTCGCTGCCGCCGCCGCCCCAACCACACCCCCGCCACCACCGCCGTCCCCGACCACCCCGCAGCCAGCGCCGCCGCCTCGGCACCCGCCCCCGCTTGCACCTCCGCACACGCCCACGCTGCTGCTCCCGCCGCCGTCCCCACGTTGCCGCCCTGGCCGCCGCCAGGCCTGCCGCCAGCCCCGCCTCCGCCCACCAAGCCGCCCACGACGCGGACGCTCTTCCCTCTCTCCCTCCCTCCCTCCCTCTCTCCCTGCCGCCGCGTGCAGCTCAGGCGTGGCGCACTCTTTATCTCTAAATGCCCTCGCAACGAGCACCAACTGATGCTCTATACAGTTGCAGATTCTCCCGCTGCCAGAAGGCCGTCTCGCGCAAAATTTGCTCAATGGGAATACTTCATGAGGAAAAACACTGCACAAATGTTTTTATTCGTTAGAACGTTTCACTAACGTGTTCGATTCAAATTTTTAAAAAAAGTTAAAATAATAATTATTGTAGAGATGTGCGTAATCGTCTGGTCTCAATCGATGTTCGTTTTTTGTTTCAAATAAAACTTGTATGAGGTTCTAAATAATTATGTTGCCTCTACAGTTGGCTAAATTCTTTGATGGGTGAACTGCGTATGCCGCTGCCTGTCGCATATCACAACACGTGTAGTTGAAATCCTTTCAATGTTGCATATATTTTCTAAAATGACGGAAAAGTAATGCACGGTTAGATTGTTTTGAGCATTACGATATTACGATAAGTAACTATCGTTCTACTAAAACATAAAAGCGAAGAAAATTAATTATAGAAGTGCGTACAAAGTCATATTGTTCTGACGCAATTTCAAGTGTTTTCATAACTTCTTCTAACTAAAGCAATTTATCGCTTGGAAAAACAATGTTCACCACTTTTACCGCAAGAGAGAATTCGTGGCTTGTCTTATCACAAACAATATAAACACTCATAAATTAAGGCACCAAATAATCAGCATATATTCATTCTGAAAACATTTCGCCATGTGAATTCTTCAAAGTACCTTCCCAAAAAAAAGATAGGGAAATATTTCTTGCGATTAATTTTTAAGGCGTTTTCAAATTCCCCAGTTGACAAGGGCATTTATTTCATCAAATTATTATGCTCCAACTATTTGAATTTGTTCGACCTGTCGTAACTGTATGAGATTTAGGAATGAATAGGACTTTGGAAATAATTCAACACAAAACAGATAATTCTGAATAATAAAGACCTGAAGAAGACTCCATAGGTGCAGACATAATATAGTTGTGCATTGTAGTTTATTTTTAAAGATCCAATATTTCGAATATTGTCGAACAACGGTGCAGCCTGCTATGAAATAATAATGGCGGCGTTCCGAGACTGAACACCTGCGTTTGAGAGGGCTCAATCGCCAGTGGAGCGGACTGCTTCGCAGTCATTCCGGAATTCGCCGCGTGCTCACGCATTATTTACGCCGGTCGCCGGCCCTCCGTTGGTTTCCTCAGCGTCTGCAACCCTCGCGCCGCGGCCGGGGACGCTCGCTGCCTGCGGCGCCCGCCCCGCCCCGCCCCGCCCCGCCCCGCCCCCTTTTTCGTTTCCACCTCCTTCATTATCTCAGCACCCTCCCTCCCTCCTTACGGCCCCTCTAGGCCTCGGTCTCTCTTGCCACTTCGCTTGCCTTTGCCGCCTCAGCTTCTTTCCACGGCGTATGCTTCCCCCTGACCCCCCCCCTTCCATCGTTCCAACCGCTTCCTCCTGCCGTTGGGATGCTCTCTGCTACTTCCAGTTTTCTCTCAGCTTCCCCGAAACTCCAGTTGCATTGAAGCGTTTACTTTTCGTTTAATAGTTCTGTCTTGTTGGCGTTCGCCTTTTCCATCATCTCTTTTTTCTACTCATCTTCTCTTACGGATCAGCTTCACACTTCATTACTTCACACTTCTTTCTTCACACTTTTTTAACTCCAACCTCTAAACCATGCATTCAAAGCCATCTACTTTTTGCCAGTTCTTCAACTTCTGATTCCTATTCAAATGTCACTTGTAACTTTCGCGTATCTTCTCCCTATTGCATCTATTGAATCCATTATTTCAGTAATAATAATAATAATAATAATAATAATAATAATAATAATAATAATAATAATAATAATAATAATAACAACAACAACAACAACAACGTCTTTATTGAAGACATCTTAGGCCATACGATCTGTTCTTCCGCCTGACGACTTGTAGGACCCCAAAGGGAGTCTAGCTTAACCTTAATCTGTTCTTCTCTGTCTTTTATTCTCATCTCCATCCGAATTTCTTTCCTCTCTCCGTCGCATGGCTATCTACAAACATCGTTTATATATGATGTCGCGACATTATTTCCTTCCTTCTATGCTATATTTAAATACATTTTTCGTTAAAATTCATTAAATTTCTTGACTCGTTTTCTATCCAATATATTACTCTTGCGTCTAGCTTCTGTCTCCCTCCACTTTCACCAGCTGAGTTTAGCTCAGAGCCAGCATTGCTGCAGACTGCTACGACTCTGACTGGGGCCAAGTTCTATGGTTCTAGTCCCGACGGTGGAGGATTTCGATACTAGTTACATAGTTGGGCCGAGTTCAGCCGCTGTCTGGAGAAGAATGCTAGCAGCCGGCTCCTCTAATCTGTAGTTTTACGTGGATTCTTCGATCAATACCAGGAGAATGCCGCAAACGGGCCATGGACCGTGCACGATTTTTCTTCCCTTTTTTTACCTTCACCCCCTTACACTCACACACTTACATGCATTACTCTACCTCAAACGTCGGGCGACTAGTCGGGGGATTAGAACTTGTCTTGAGTGGAGTGGGAGTGAGTGGTCCCCGAAAGCCGGATATCTTTAGGGTAAATGCTTTGCAAGCTGACGTGTAGTTTGGTTTCGGATCTCACCATTCAATGAAGGAGGAACACCGCTACCTCCAGGAATATTACATTCACTGCTTTTTCCCGGAATAAAACAGTCACTACACTAACGGGACTAATGACCGTAGCAGTTGACGTGCCCGAAAACATCAATCAATCCCTCCTCTTTCTGTTTCCTTCCTAGTATCACCGTGTCGCCAGCTCCTCTTCGTCCAGTCTCATCCTCACCACTGTTTCTATGCAGCTAAGTCCTCTTTAATAAATCAAGGAGATACAAATATTTGTGAAATGCAGAATTAAACGAAACTCGGCGTGGAGGCAGTCCTATGTGCATTCGTAACCCACCTATAATATTCGTAGCGCATAATGACCACATTTTGTTTTCCACAGGAGAAATTGGTAAAAATTATACTCACTTGCCTCATCTAAATGGTTTCAGGGTGGTGACAATTGACTAAATATATCGTGAATGACCGACCGAGTAAGTAATCTGAGTAAACACCAAGTTACCTGATGGCGTATTGGATACCAATCGAAACTGACCAAGAAATGCTTCTCGTTCAGATCCCGGCTGCCACATTTCTTTGCATTTTGTTTTGTGTTATATTTCGAAAGGCAGTTAATTCATTTTTCACTTATTGGATTTATTTCAATTTTTCTTCTTTGTTTTTAAAGTAGAATAAATGAAATTGCGGTATTTAAAGTAGAAACCCTCCGCGCTCGAGCCGGAATTACTACCCACTGTGCTACCTGGACGGCCCTTGCTCATTTTTTCGGTCGACCGTTCGCGGGAAATATTTACCCGTTTTTGTCGAAACGCGTGGGCATTGTGTCCTACAAATCCGTGAAAGCATTCAATTCACACCGCGTTTCCCAGGTTTCTGCATTTTCTAACCCTGTATGTCCCCTTACAAGTTTCTCTTCGTCTATGTCCCACTTCATCTACGTTTCGCTTCATTTACGTTCCCCCTCACCTACTCTCTTCATCAACGCCTCTTCATCTGTGCTTGGCTTCATCTACGTTCCTCTTCTTCTACGTTCCTCTTCTTCTACGTTCCTCTTCTTCTACGTTCCTCTTCTTCTACGTTCCTCTTCTTCTACGTTCCTCTTCTTCTACGTTCCTCTTCTTCTACGTTCCTCTTCTTCTACGTTCCTCTTCTTCTACGTTCATCTTCTTCTACGTTCATCTTCTTCTACGTTCATCTTATTCTACGTTTTTCTTCATCTACATTATTCATAATCTAAATTTCTCATCATCCAAGTTTCCCTTCCTCAGAGTTTCTCTTCAGCTCAGTTCGTGTTCAATTTTCTTCAACCTTTCTCCAAGCAGTCTATCGCCCTGTTTACTAGCTTCTGACTCCTTCCAACATCGCCACCGCGTCCTCCCCACTGCCGTCGCCCCCTCCAGCACCCCACCCCGTCGCGTAGACGCCGAGCGCCCCTTCCTTTCTAAGGTTTCAATTCGCGCTTCCCTCGTATTTCATTTACATTACGCCTTGCTTTCTTACTTTTCATCCGGGGAGAGTGCCGGCGCAAACGCGTGGGCGTGCTAAAAGCTGCTTCTGTCTCGTCGGCGCGAAAGCTTTCGCCATAAAACCGCACGGCCTCTAATTGGCTCCCCGCGTGATTTTTTCCCTCTCAACAGATTCCGCCTCGCCCCGTCCGGCCCCGCCACGCTCCTCCAACGCATGACTAGATCCTCTAACAGCCAAAGGAGGTCTTTGCTCTCCCTTCTGGATTTAAATCGTCTCTTGGGACTACTGCATCTTTTCCCACGCAAAATTTAATTACTGACATGGAACCTCCCAAGGCATGCCGAGGCTCTTTCCTTTCCGTAATCACAGGGATACAATCCGCTGTTTGCGTCTTGCAATTCTGAATATAAACATGTACAAAACATAGACTTAATTACATGGTTCCGTGGTGCTTAAATGGTCTTGTCTCAGATGTAACTAACAATTTATAATACGCGGTTGGAATATCTCAGTATTTTTCTGACATTTGTAGTGTATTTCTCGTTTTGATTTCTTTCACGAATACCTCCGTAAAAATATTAAATGTTATAGTGAATATGTTTGTTGATTGTCTTGTTAAGTGAAGGATTCCAATCCGAAATTCCGTTTTGTTTAAATATTTTAACATTCTTACTATGAAATGAGTTTGCAAAATTTACATTTATATGCTTAAATCTCATAGTAATAAAACTGACGATGATGAAAAATAAAGGCATGAAGGAAAGCAATTACTTTACCTTTAAAGGAAACCATCACATTTGATAGCTATCCATTCACTACTTCTAGGATTTTGATATTAAATAAACAATTAGGCGTTCACTTCATTTATTTCCCCACAATGTAAAAATATAATCGTCAGACGTCAGGGTAAATGCTAACGCCATAGAATCCAGAAGGATTACTGGGGAATGGCGCGCTCTATAGGCTACGTGCCACAAATTAGTTTGATGTGTTAAACATCAGTGACTGGTGGTGCCTTCGGGATCGAGTTGGTAGTTCAATGTTTTGCTTCGTGGTTTTCGTAGTTAATCTGATCATTTCCAGACGAATGCTGGGGCAGAAATATTAGCAAAGGCCCATGGATTGCGCGCAATCTTCTCTTCACATTCCCTTCACTTCGGATCATTTCGCTTAATTCAGAGCGGGATGCAGAGAAGGAATACGTAATGTATAATCTAGGGACAATAGTTCTTATTGGATGTACTGAGACAGAACTATTCCCGCCCACAGAAATGTCTTCAGGAATCTACCTGATACTCTTATGTTCAGTAAAAAGAACAGCAAGTCGATTATAGGATGGATCTTTTCCATACACTTAAAATCTTTAAATTAAATACACAGAAAAATACATTATGTATGTAGTTCTCTGATATTATCAAACAAAGATGGAATGCTGTTAAAGTGAGAATCATACTTATCGTCATATCGAATCCCCAAAAATCACAGATTAAAGCGGCAACGGAATAAATATTATCGCAAACCTATGATAACTGGTGCTGTATACTATCATCTTAAAGACGCTATTTTTCTGTGAACTGAGATTATGATCAAAATCATATTAAAATTCTATCAACCATTTGTATTGTGATTACAATAATATTTACTCTTTATTAAGCACCATAGAAATGAAATAATAATTAAAATAATAATAATAATAACAACAATCATAATAACAATAATAGTAGTAATAACAATAACAATAATGGAGACAAGTCTGTGAACAATTAGTTAATGGGAACGCGTTCAGAGCTGCTGCTCTATAAATAGAGAGAAGTTTCACTACTATAAAGTACCTTGCCTTTTCGTAATTCTACCAATGTTAAAATATTCAGATAAAATTGGCCTCTCAACTTGAAATCTCCTACAACG
>BLKR01009266.1:0-141439 GCA_011170035.1 Teleogryllus occipitalis
AAAAAAATACCTTAATACAATATCTATTTTTAAAAAGAGTTTTCATTAAACAAAAATCTCTAGCGTTCATATTGTTTTTCGACAATGTTATAAAGATCAGTCGGGGCTAATATTATACAGTATAAAATTGAGGTTAATGTATTACACTTTAAGAGTTGTTATTTTTTTATGTCCAAAATTAACAAGAAAATGACAAATGATAGGAAATATATTCTATTATAATGACCATATAGCAAACACTCAGAATGTAACAATATTTGGGAGGAAAAAATCAAAACTAAAATGCCTAATTTTTCCAGTCAAAAACTTTACCACCGTGATATAAATCTTTTGATGTTACTTCGTTATTTTTTATGACACGATATTTTTGAAAATAGGTTATCATTAAGAAACAATTAATATTCTTTTCTGCGTTAAAATAATGCAATAATATTAATCGTGTCATGATATATACAGCCTCAAATTTGTGGGGCTAATATGATACAACTTAAAGAGGCTAATGTAATACGGGTGTCGGGGCTATTTTGATACACTTTGATAGCACGCAGACTACTGGAAGGGATTTTTTATGTTTAATATTACATAAAAGGCGCTAAAATTCCGATTTGATGTTGATAAACTATCCAAGTGTTTATCTGAGAAAGAAAGACCAGGCGATAATTCATATAGATTTCCTCGTTCTCCTCCCTACCCAGTACATGGTGATTCACTTATGATTATCAATTGGCGGAAGCTTCTGCTGTTTCAGTGCAGTTACTGATTTTTCACTGGAATCACAAGGAACCAGGCCTACAATAGGAGCTAACACCATCTCTTCAACTCCAGATATCAACTGTTTTCATCCAGTACTTTTGAGATAATGCTGTTGGAAAAAAAAAAAAAAAACAGTAGCCCTCCAAAGAATAAGGAAGCGGTTAGACCCAATAGCAGCAATCATTACTAGTGAAGAGTGGATCATTACTAGGAAAGAGTGGAGTGTTTAATTTACGTTAAGTTAATATCTCTTTTTAAAAAGAGATTTCATGAAACAAAATCTCTAGCGTTAATATTTGTTTTCGACAATGTTAATAGGTATTTGTTTGCAATTTTCGAAAATTCAGATCGTTCGCCCAAAATTGAACGTACGCCACTTTTAAACATCTTGTGCTTCGAGGAATAGATTTACAGAAAAATTGGAGTTCTTTTTGAGGAAATTATGTAAATATGATGGGGTTTGGTGTAAAGTACCTTCAAAATTAAAAGATTCGTTTCAAATTCGAAGATTCGTAATATTAGCCAGATCGTTCAAGGAATATCTATTTTGGTGAAAATCGTGTTTACTTTAGGCTCTAGAATTACTCACACGAAGACGGATTCACAAAGAGGTTTTTTGGAAAATCACTTTTTCGGGTTCAAAAAACAAGCGTTTTGACAGCCGTGTGTATAGAAAATAAAAAAACAATACCAACAATCCACTTTTCTCGAACTAACTACTTACAAAACGTGTTTTCTGTGAAAATTTCGACACTTCCTCCTACAGCATTACGTAACTCTCTTTACACGTGGAGGTAAAAATATTCCAGCGTTACTGGGATTTGAACTCGGATCCCTGTGGGCCGTAGGTCTGGCTCAACCGCACTGTGCTATCACAGATATTTCTCTACACGCTGTCCAAGCACACTTATTACGAAAAGAATAGTTACGTGATATTCATTGCACTTAGATTTTTTATTAGAGGAATGTTCTACATGTGTCAAAGGTATTAAATTCCCAATAATAATTCAAACGATTACAACCCACGCAACTACATAGCTCATTTTACTTAGAAATATTTTCAACCAGAAGCCGTGGTCTTTAGAACCCTCTGTGGAAGTCGTTCTCGGTCTTATCTTTCGGCGACTATGGCCAAGGTTGAATTACGTCACAGATGAAAGTTGCGATAACGCTAGAGCTCTACACAGCCGCACTTGCAGACGTTCTGAAGCCAGAATCGCAATAGGGGCATTTTTATACGTGATTCTTAAAGACATTAACACACTAAAATTAGTAGTGGCGCCTCAAAACACATGCTTTATGCGATATTTATAATGGATACGAATGATTATAACTATACAATTAACCGCAAAATTGTTTCTACCCGCAAAAATTATTCGCCGTGGATAAGATTCGATCTTACGTGCCTAAGCTTCTCCAACAGTGCGCTTACCTGCTATACCACAGAAACTTCTATAACGTTCGTCTCTCGCAAAGATGATTTTAAACTGTCATGTATCACAGATTTGACTAATAAAGAACGTGCGGCGTTTAGATGCTTGTGTTAACTACAGACGGACAAACAGACGTTTTGTCGTAAATAGATTTTTTAATAACAAGGACCCACAAAACATGGATTCTGTCTACAAACGTATTGACGTAATGCACTATATACAAGAATAAAATTTATCTACTTTTGTCGTGACCAGTGATCGGAATTTAGAGGTTTTTGTCGAAAAATCCCCGTCTCCCGGCGCATGATTACAAAACTTTTTCTTCTTACCACATAATTACCAGAAAGGAAGAAAAAATTGTTTTTCATTGTTTCTATTCAACGAAAATTTTCAATCAATTCCAAAGGTGAAATAATCAGTAAATATTAAAAAGAGATTTATTAACAATATGAAATGAAATACAATAAGAAAGGAATCTTCTGTTATTTACTTGGTATTCTTAACAAATCTATAGGAAAATCATAATAAAGGCATTATTTCAACAACATTCGAATATTATTGTTAGAATCTATGGGGAAACAGTTAATGCCGGGTCCTGGTAACGTAAAAAGGGTTAACTAATGTTGTGAAATGTAGAAAAAAAACCTTTAGCTCGTGTTGCCCGAAACCAATGTTTTGTAGGTCGTTGATACAGAAAAATCGAACGACGACGAAAAGCCTGTACGTTCGTGTGTCTGTTGATGTGTCTGTTCTTGTGTCTGTTCGTCTGTCTGTAATTTTCAAAAAAAAAATATATGACCTTATAGAAAGAATTATTCATGGACAACAAATTTCATTTGAAAGAAAAATCTGTGTTCAATTTTAGAGTTGTAGGAAAACGCCGAAAAAATTCAAACTTTTCCAATTTTCGAAAATTCAGAGTTTACCGTGGACATAGGACGTATGTCGCCTTTATAAGTGTATTTTACTCTATTCTTAGAAGAAATTTAATGAAAAAATTTGGGGTCGTTTTTGAGAAACTTTTGAAAATGACTGACGGCTTCATGTAATGTACCCTCAAATTTTAAAGAATGATTTTTAAAATCTCAAAGTTTCAACTAGAATCACATCGACAAGGGATTCTTCAATTTGGAAAAGATCGTACGATCTGTTTAGGCGCTAGTAGTGTTCACAGATGGACGGAGAGACGGACAGACGCAGACAGTGACGTTTTGCTTTCAATTGGTGTTTTGGCATCAAAGACCCACAAAACAGGAATTATGGTTACATCACGTGTTAGAGATTTTTTCTCTTAATTTAGTAACTGGATTTATCCACTCCTTTGTTTTCAGGGCCCGGCAATACATATTTTCTGCCGAAAATTCGCCGTTTTTTTCGCGGAGCATTACATAACTTTCTCTATACTACGTATATTACTCCGTATGTATGTGCGTATACGAGAAAGTAAAATGTTACGTAATTCTATGGAGGAAATCGGCTAATTTTCGACACAAAAAACTGTAATTTCCGGGCCCTGGTGTCAAAAAAAGTGGATAAATTCAGTTGATAAATATAGAATAAAATCCCTTTAGCATGTGGTGTAGCCAGAAGCCAGGTTTGGTGGGTAGTAAATACAAAAAAAAAAAAAAACGATTAATTGTAAAACTTTTTTTTCTTCTGTGAACAATGCTAGCGGCTAAACTGCTCAGGCAATTTTCTCCAAAGTTGATATTCCGCAAGCGATCTGGCTGATGTCGAGCCCTCCTGAATTTCAAATCAATATTTTATATTTGGATGCTACTCTACAAGAAGCCCCTGAAACATTTTCAAAAATTTAAAAATGACATGAACTTTTCTGGTTAAATTTTAAATTTTATTGCCGGATAGCGTAATGAACGCTATAAGACGATGGCGGAGATGATTTTCGTTCACATACTGAATTTTTCCAAAAATGCAAGAAAACATTTTTTTTCGCCGTTTTCCTACAACTTAAGTATTGAAGATAGTTTGTTTCCTTAATGAAATTTGATATTTTGTTGTTATAATATTCAACTATGGATATTTGAGATGTGTTTCCGAGAAGTTCATTGTTGGCGACATGAATGGGAAAGATATAACATACGGAAGCTTTGGCCGGTATTACACTGTAAAAGTTATATGACATATCTTTGATAAAGAACTTTGTGGCAGTCCTTGAACTTTGATGAGAAAACTTTGACAAAGAAATTTGATGAGCGTATTACATTTCGTCCAAATTTTATGTAGGTTTGCTCGCCATTTACAATCAATTACGCACAAATAGTTGTGTTTTGCTACTTTATGTTTTATTATAACTAATCTATGTTTAATGCTAATGTAGCAAAAGGTAAATAAGAAAACGTTTGAGGGTGAGGCTTTAGAACAACGCCATGGTGAGGTTATGGGTCGCACATTGTGAAGCATTGATTAAAGACCTTCGAAATGAAGAATTATTTGAGGATGGATGAGGAAACATTCAATTTTCTTTGTCGTTCTTCCTTCTTTCGAAATTCAGTCCTCTGATAGGGAAGTTTAAAAAAATTATCTTCCTGAACTGGGCATTTTCCAAACACCATATTTTCTACTTCCCGGGAAAATGTGTCCTACAAACGTTAATTCGTTTGGTTTTACTTTTGTAGTTCGGATGGACAGTATTATATAAACATTCTAATTACTCGCACTCAGCAATTATGACTTTGGTTGAAGCAATACCCCTATATCGGACGCCATGTTACCAAATATGATAAAACTTGGAAGCCGGAGACTACATTTTATCCAAGAAATTTTCTAAAAGAAATCTTTTATAAAATATTGGCTATTACACTGTCATATTTCTTTTATAAAATATCTTTGACAAAGATCTTTTACAGTGTAATACCGGCCTTTATTTACTTAACGTTAATGTTAGAATATCTCTACGTTCAATAAAATGTTGTAATCAAGTTTGAAGTCGAGAAGTATATATATATATATATATATATATATATATATATATATATATATATATATATATATATATATATATATATATACGCAGATATGCATTAGGTAATACGTATTTATAATAGTATTCATTCATTTACTTTCCAAATTATTTTACCTTTTTCAATAACTAAAGTAGCAAATTAAAATAGATTTTGAAATAGAGTTCGCAGCGAAAATGAAATGTTTTAGCGGGCTTCCTGCTTTCCGGGGCATCTATAACTGTTTAATTTCTTAATTATTTATGAAGAGACTAATTATGATTTGTTTGTTTGTACTTGTAGATCATCATTTAAAAGAAAATATAATATTTAAGAATGATTTTAGAATATCCTGAGATCGGGCAAAAATAATTTTATGTATTCGAAAAACGAATTAGTGGTCCATAAACAAGACTTATACGAACATTTAATCACAGCAATTCTAACTGAAAAACAAAACAATTTTAACAGGAATTGATAAGCAAATATATGTCCAATTTTGGCAGCGTCAATTGTTGCTGCCCACAGCATCCATTGTTGCGCTCATTGCCGACGCTTCTGAGGTTGATGCTCTCTTCAGCTGCCTGTCCCAGTCGGGACTCTACAGCCAGGTGTTAGTGGTGTGGGATTATTCTTCTCCTAGTTTTGCCTCCACTCCCCGTACTGAGACGGGGATAGGTAAACTAGGAAAAATAACATAGGGGTTAATACATTTTCTGTTGGACAGGCTATTTTATTACGCCTTTAGGAAGACGGAAATGGGGGTGGAAAAAAGGATTAAATGTTTTTATTGATTTTTACTTTCTCGCACTTACTGTCGTAAGAAGAAAAGGTGTTGTAATAGTGCACCAGAATACGGCGAATTTTCGGCAGAAAAACCGTCCCATCCTGGTAAAGAAAAAGTGAATAAATTTATTTGCTAAATTTAGGGTGAAATTCTTTAACGCGTTGTGTAGCCAGAATTCATGTTTTGTGGATCGTTGTTACCGAAAAATTGAATGACGGCAAAACGTTTGTCTATCAGTCTTCCGTCTGCGAACAACCCTAGGGGTTAAATTGTTCAACCGATTTTGTCCAAAATTGATAATACCCAAACGATCTTGTTGATATCGCGCTCCCATTAATTCAAAACCGATATTTTAATTTTGGAAGGTACTTTACATAAAGCCCCAGAGATATTTTCAAAATTTTCTCAAAAGCGGCGTCATCGGTTTTAATTATTTTTTTTCCATAATCTCAAGAACGTTTAAGAGAATGGTGCAGATCTCATGTTGGCGTCTGTCTGTCCGTCTGTAGTTAACACAAGCATCTAAACGCCGCACGTTCTTTTTTAGTCAAATCTGTGATACATGACAGTTTAAAATCACCTTTGTGAGAAACAAAATTTATAAGAGATTCTGTGGTATAGCGGGTAAGCGCACTGTTGGAGAAGCGTAGGCACGTAAGATCGAATCTCATCCACGGCGAATATTTTTTGCGGGTAGAAACAATTTTGCGGTTAATTGTATAGTTATAATCATTCGTATCCATTAAAAATATCACATAAAGCATGTGTTTTGAGGCGCCACTACTTATTTTAGTGTGTTAATGCCTTTAAGAATCACGTATAAATATGCCCCTATTGCGATTCTGGCTTCAGAACGTCTGCATGCGCGCCCGTGTTGAGCTCTAGCGTTATCGCAACTTTCATCTGTGACGTAATTCAACCTTGGCCATAGTCGCCGAAAGATAAGACCGAGAACGACTTCCACAGAGGGTTCTAAAGACCACGGCTTCTGGTTGAAAATATTTCTAAGTAAAATGGGCTATGTAGTTGCGTGGGTTGTAATCGTTTGAATTATTATTGGGAATTTAATACCTTTGACACATGTAGAACATTCCTCTAATAAAAAATCTAAGTGCAATGAATATCACGTAACTATTCTTTTCGTAATAAGTGTGCTTGGACAGCGTGTAGAGAAATATCTGTGATAGCACAGTGCGGTCGAGCCAGACCTACGGCCCACGGGGATCCGAGTTCAAATCCCAGTGACGCTGGAATATTTTTACCTCCACGAGTAAAGAGAGTTACGTAATGCTGTAGGAGGAAGTGTCGAAATTTTCACAGAAAACACGTTTTGTAAGTAGTTAGTTCGAGAAAAGTGGATTGTTGGTATTGTTATTTTATTTTCTATACACACGGCTGTCAAAACGCTTGTTTTTTGAACCCGAGAAAGTGATTTTCCAAAAAACCTCTTTGTGAATCCGTCTTCGTGTGAGTAATTCTAGAGCCTAAAGTAAACACGATTTTCACCAAAATGGATATTCCTTGAACGATCTGGCTAATATTACGAATCTTCGAATTTGAAACGAATCTTTTAATTTTGAAGGTACTTTACACCAAACCCCATCATATTTACATAATTTCCCCAAAAAGAACTCCAATTTTTCTGTAAATCTATTCCTCGAAGCACAAGATGTTTAAAAGTGGCGTACGTTCAATTTTGGGCGAACGATCTGAATTTTCGAAAATTGCAAACAAATACCTATTAACATTGTCGAAAACAAATATTAACGCTAGAGATTTTTGTTTCATGAAATCTCTTTTTAAAAAGAGATATTAAATTAATGTAAATTAAACACTCCACTCTTTCCTAGTAATGATCCACTCTTCACTAGTAATGATTGCAGCTATTGGGTCTAACCGCTTCCTTATTCTTTGGAGGGCTACTGTTTTTTTAATTTTTTTTCCAACAGTATTATCTCAAAAGTACTGGATGAAAACAGTTGATATCTGGAGTTGAAGGGATGGCGTTAGCTCCTATTGTAGGCCTGGTTCCTTGTGATTCCAGTGAAAAATCAGTAACTGCACTGAAACAGCAGAAGCTTCCGCCAATTGATAATCATAAGTGAATCACCATGTACTGGGTAGGGAGGAGAACGAGGAAATCTATATGAATTATCGCCTGGTCTTTCTTTCTCAGATAAACACTTGGATAGTTTATCAACATCAAATCGGAATTTTAGCGCCTTTTATGTAATATTAAACATAAAAAATCCCTTCCAGTAGTCTGCGTGCTATCAAAGTGTATCAAAATAGCCCCGACACCCGTATTACATTAGCCTCTTTAAGTTGTATCATATTAGCCCCACAAATTTGAGGCTGTATATATCATGACACGATTAATATTATTGCATTATTTTAACGCAGAAAAGAATATTAATTGTTTCTTAATGATAACCTATTTTCAAAAATATCGTGTCATAAAAAATAACGAAGTAACATCAAAAGATTTATATCACGGTGGTAAAGTTTTTGACTGGAAAAATTAGGCATTTTAGTTTTGATTTTTTTCCTCCCAAATATTGTTACATTCTGAGTGTTTGCTATATGGTCATTATAATAGAATATATTTCCTATCATTTGTCATTTTCTTGTTAATTTTGGACATAAATTAATAACAACTCTTAACTCATTAACCCCAATTTTCTACTGTATAATATTAGCCCCGACTGATCTTTATAACATTGTCGAAAAACAATATGAACGCTAGAGATTTTTGTTTAATGAAATCTCTTTTTAAAAATAGATCTTGTATTAAGATAAATTGAACACCCTGTTTTTTTTAAAAAACTGCAAATGCTTCACTTTCTTTTCGCATCGGAAAGGAGATAATGTTGTCGTGTACCTGGTGGTGAGTGGGAACCGTATCAGGTGAGTTAACTTTGAAGACCCGAGTTCGAATCCCGACGAGTAGAAAATATTTTCTGCTGCAGTAGGTCTTTTTTTTTGTTTCTTTTTTGCAGGTTCACATAGTCCGTATTGAATATTGCATAGCAATTACGAATAATACGTGAAAATATATGCTGTTGAGGCAACACTTGTTTTGAACATAAAACACTTTCTAAATAGTATGTATAGTAAGGTAAACTTTATTTAGGTGAGTAAACGTAGACCATTCACTTTCATTCTCTAAATTAAAACTTTACGTAACAGAACAGTGTCGTCATAAGAGTTATTATGATACATATATCCTTTATTTTTAAAATCTTAGGCCCCGAAACGCGCCTCAAATTAATTATTAATATAAAAGTAATAGCTATTTATATATAATATAATTTCATAATTATTTCCAAAGAACCGGAACGCCGTTCCGTCGCGTACCAACAGAAATCAAGCCTTTTATATACAGGATATTCGGGGAAGAAATGTCGAATCTTCGAAAAATAGCTGTTAAGACAATTTTAAGCTTATTTTGTCTAATAAACTACACGGATATTCCAAATGGCTAAGCCGCAATAAACATTCAAAAGTTGGTTTGGATATATGTTTTCTAGGCAACTATTTGCGTTGTAGAAGCATATAAACACTTCATTAATATCTAAATTGTTTATGATTAACAAAATAAATGAATACATTTGATCAGAAAGAAAAATTAACCTAGAAATAAAAAAGCACCCAATTTTCACAGTTCGACAGCTTTTTTATTTCTTGGTTAATTTTTTTTCTGAACTAATATATTAATTTATATTGTTAATAATAAACATGTTACATGTTTCTGGTCTGTTTACATGATTCTAGAATGCAAAGTTTTGCGTAGAAATCATATTTTCAAACCAACATTTGCGTGTTTATTGCAGCTCAACCATTCAAAATATATATGTAGTTTATTAGACAAAGTATGATTAAAATTGTTTAAACAGCTTTTTTCAAACTTTCGACGTTTCCTTCCCCGATACTCTGTATATCCATGCTTCTTTAAAACCAAAAACAATAATTTGCGTACTGAAAACTAATTAATTAAACCCATGGCAGTATAACTGTTAACATAAGTACTGTCACACATCTTTCGCAGGATAAGGAGTAAAATTTAAAGAAAAATTATAGTTCACATGAATTTTGACAAATTGCGTCTTACTTTCTATGATATTCAAATGGTAACATTATATTACAATATTCAATTGGTTAACAATTTCGGCTAAAGAGTCTTGTTTGATAATTCTCCAATTTCGTATTGTAATAAGATTCTTATGATACTCATGTCTTAAATGACTATTTGACAACTATTATGTTTAGTGTATGTGTCTAGCAGGTTTTTTATTATTCTGAGAAACTGGATCATACGAATCACGTTTACTACGTTATTCACACAGGAGCACATGAATCTCAAAAAAGTATTTAATAATACAATCTTTGCTGATGAATCAACGTTATATTGATGATTTTAATTTTGAAAATTTTCATTAGTTGGGATGTTTAAATATAGGTATCACATGTAATTACATGTCTGTTAAACACAATAGCATTATATGAAGCAAGAAACATTGTTTTTCATTTGATCATTCAACTTCATCAATCGCTCAAAATTACTTTAATCTCAGATCTTCGATGGAGACATTAATCAAATAACATCGTAGATATTTGAGTGTTTTAAAAATAATAACGTGAATAAATGCTTATATTTATTGAATTGGTTTTATAATAACCTGTAAAAACATGGGTTTTCTGTTGGATTTGGGGATGTTGAAAACATTCAAATAGTAAAGGCAATGTTAAGCTGGTGACCTTTAACATTGTTTATTTGATATTTTTCTTAGGGATATTTTATAATGGTTAAACGTTTTCAAAGAGTGCACATTAGATACCTCGAATGGCCCGTTTCCGTATAATAAACCACTACGTTCTCCCTGTACAGATGGTCGTGCAAAATTCAAGGTTTTGATAGATTCGTAGAATGGCGGCCAACAAACCACCTTCGAACTCTGACGATACTGAAATGTAGTCTGTGTTGGGAAGGTCATATCACTTGACCACCAAGTTCGTTCTATGTATTTTCACTGGGAAATGCTAGTGCATTGATATTTACTAAACTGTTAACAAACGCTAAATCTTTTTGAATTGTTATAACATCTGTTTTGCTTTCTTTTAGTAATATCAACTCGTTTTACCAAATACGTGAGTTTGTTATATTTTTACACGCTACAATTATTTAATTTTACAAGTATTTATTGTCAAGCATTTAGGAATTCATGAAATTTCATTGAAGCGTTCGCCAATCTAAAAACCTTTTAAATGTATATTAAATATATTAATGTTGTTTAAAAATATGTATTAACAATGCGTAGATTTAGCACATAAAGCTCTGATTTGAATATTATACAATGAAATCATCAAATTAACAGTTTTAGAAAGGAATGATAAATTGAATTGAAAATATTAACTTAAAGTTTATATACGTTTATTTAGAAATTTCTATACTTGTGTAAATATTGTCATGTGTGATTCTACTCATGTGATCTTTCAAAACACAAAATTGAATATTTCTGTATTTGAAAACCTTAACACTACCTTCATCCAATCCAGTGCAGTTTATAGTAAACAGCTAAGCAATATGTTTCCCTATTTTTTAATGGTAATGGTTAAACAAGAGGAACAAATAGTTTCTGACTCTCGGTGTTAACAGGGGACTTAAAAAATTAATAATACTGTTATTCGGTTGCTCAACATCCCTTTGATAGAAAAACAGAAACAATTGTTTGGGCGTAATGCACCTTGAAAAATATTTTTTATAATCAATTTCTTTCCTATTTGATAAATATATCGACTTGCAAATTGTAGGACTTAAAAGAGAATATAAAAACCAAATAAAAGTTATGCTCATACTCGCCGTAAAAATACGAATTTAGCATAATTAAATTGGCCACAGAATTTGTTTACAAACAGGTGCATTTTAAGCGTATAAGGCAGGCAAAAGCGCGGCATTGGAGAACTGTTTATTCAGTATGCCCATCCCACGCTATTCTGCTAGCGCGAATGAATTAAGCGCAAACAAATGGGGTCTACTAAGATGTTAATTTCTTATAAACAATTACATATATCTCGAGAACGAGATATAATAGCACCGAACGGATTCCGGAATTTTGCATCACATTTAAACGCCATTCAGATTAGACAATAAAAAAATTTGCAACAATTGCAAATTTATAAACAATTTCCAAATTTTGCAAATCTAAAGTGGGGAGAGTCTCCCGATGTCCCAGAACCAAAAACAGCGAATTAACAATTTTGCAACAATTTATAATTTTATAAACAAATTCGAAATATGCTTTAGAACGGCCGGGAAGGCTCCGCAAATTGTGCCTGAAATGAATATCTCAAAATAGCAGTTTGTCAGGAGTTACAAATCGATTACTAAAAGTTAGAATAATTGTTGCTAAAATGATAAATATTTACTGGTCTATAGACAATCATTCTGGACAGAAAACCCCGCTTAGAAATATTTTTTTCGTCGTGGCGAAGCGCAGGCAAACTATCTCCTTCGGCAGGGAAATATAACAATATTTCCGTCTCGTACGTAAACGAACTAGCTCCCTCCCCCTGAGACAGCGTTCTTTCTGCCCCTTGGGATGTTGCACCAATCACAGAGAACTGTGGTTCTACCTGCTAGCGATTGGTCAACGCGTCCCTCCCCCTGCCCTCCCCCAGGCCGAGGGGTGTCCAAGTTTGTCGGCGCAGTGTGGAAGATAGAATTTTGAACGACATTTTTTCTGAGGGAGAGGGTACATACTATGTCCACTATGTCTTTAAGAAAAGGTGATACGTAACCGTCAAATACGAGTGACTGGTGGCAATAGAATATTCACGGGAACATTCAAGAATTGCAATTTTCGTTTCACTTAAGCAAAATAAGGTTTATAACGAGTTATTTTACATATTTGTGGATTATGCCATTTATTTATTGTATTTACTTGCATCGTAACTTTAATAAATCGCATTCATAAAATTGTTGAATGTGTTGTGTTGATATTAAAGCGGGCCATAAAGTATTGAGAAGGCCCGAGGGCATAAAGAATCAGAAAGGCCCGCAAGGGTATTAACAATACTGTTACGTGTTTTGTTTGAGATCTTTAGACACACATCAATGAACTAGTGCAACGGAACACGTCGTCTCCCGCGTCGCGCCGGCATTCATAAACTTATTAGGGGTAAGGATGGTTATACCCCACGAGAAAGATTCTAGCGTGGGTGTCACCAGCAACGTGCGACGTCCTCTCCGCCGCTCCGTCGCCGGGCCCTACCAGTTGTTCACTCTTAGTATAAGTGTTTCTCTCCCAGGAAACCCTACTTGGAACGTGGCTTAGGAAACTCACACACATTCAATGATAGGCGCTACGGTGTGCTTTGAAAAACAATTCATTAGGCAAATATTCAATGATACAAAATTTACAAAATTTAATATGCAAACCTCTGCTTTGCACTATTATTTAAAGGCCACAAGCAATTTTTCTTTCCTACAGGAAAATCTCAAATAGTCATACAATGATTTTAACACTAATTAAGCGATCAGAATATAAGTTCTGACGCAACCAGTTTTAATCTTCATTAAATAATCATACCATAAACTCCTACGCTACCAGCTGGCGCGGAATTAATAGTAACATCGGCTATCGCCACATTCTTACTCACTTCTTACAATATTAACCACGCCTGTCTCATTTGTTGCATATATTGATGACATCAAACTCTATGCAGAGAGCAGAGACAAATTACAGGACCTACTTGAGATAGTCAAAGTGTTCAGTGAAGATATAAAGATGTCTTTTGGACTAGACAAATGTGTCATAATATATATTTAAAAGAACAAGATCGAAAGCCACAATGAACCAATTAGAGACATCAAAAAACTTCCATCCGATGAAGTTTACAAATATTTAGGTATGGCCCAGAGCTACTAATATATACTTCCAGCATGAAAAAAGCTGTGACCGATAAGTATAGATCAAGAGTTACAAAAGTTCTGAACACTAAATTAAACGGAAAAAGGCAAATCATAGCAATTAACGCATGGGCAATCCCTACACTTTCCAATTCTTTCGGAATTCTCAAGTGGTCGTGTGCAGATCTCGCTGAATTAAATAGATTGAATATAAGGCTGCTTACTAAATTCAGGTGTCTTCATACAAACTCATCTATTAAAAGACTATACCTACCCTCGAAGAGTAGGGAGGGGACTGCTAAACATTCAATATCTCTCCAGAATCCAAGAAAGAAAAATGAAGCAAAAGTTTATCTCGTGTGAAGATGCTAAAATGAAAATGGTTGTACAAACAGATGATGGTTATACTCCACAAAAATTGAGGGCCTTCAACATTGGAACAACGGCAACTGCAGCAGGAACAACATCAAAAGAGACAATCCAAAGAGATCTAGAAGATTGGCAACGAAAGGCAATGCACGGCAAATTTCCTAAAGCTATCCATGATCAAATGTGTGTTCCATGTTCAAAAACCATCCTCGTTGCAATAGTTATCAGATGGATATTTATACCCAGAAACAGAGGGATTTATAATGGCAATCCAAGATAAAGCATGCCAAACTAGAAACAATGAAAAACATTGCATGATCGTGTCCGTGGTTGACAAATGCAGGAAATGCAGTACCAGTGGTGTAACAATCGAACACATAATAGCTAGATGTTCTGCACTTGCCGACAGCGCGTACTTGGGGAGTCACAACCAACTAGCTAAGATTGTCAATCAACATTTGGCTCTCAAGCATGGAATGTTAAATAGTGGAGCTCCACCGTGTTACTAATACAACCCATCCCCTGTAATGGAAGCAAATAATACCATCATTTATTGGGACAGATCCATACTAAACCCACATAAAACTGTGGCTTTCAATAGACCAGATGTAGTTTTGATTGACAGGAACAAGAAAGAAGCTATGCTTGTAGATATTGCTGTACCATTGACACAAAATTTAAGAAAACAGAGGCCGATAAAATTACTAAGTATGAAGATCTTGCTCTAGAAATATAAATGTGGAAACTACAGAGTGTAACAACATATCCACTGTTATTCGGCTGGGTAAGGTGTAGTAAGAAACAAAATCAGGAAAAGTCCAATAAAAGGGGAATACCGCAACGAATCCTAAATTGCAGACAGAAAGCATTGATTCTGCAAACATGTTATATAGTTCGCAAGTTCTTGAACTAACACAAATGAGGCTCTCATATCGATCTTGGGGGTCAGAGCGAAATCTCACTTCTCAGTGACCGAGCTCTTTCCTTATCGTGGCAGGAATGTGGAATTTGAACCTAGCACAAGCTGTTGAGAATCACAAGACTAATAATAATAATAATAATAATAATAATAATAATAATAATAATAATAATAATAATGAGAGCAAGTCAAGTCCAGGTCCCCGCCGTGCCCTCCGGAACCTTCCATAGCAATGATGATTCTATAGATGCTAACGGACCTCTGTGAAGACTAACGAGCCAGGAAGCGGAAGAGAATCCCTGGAATACTGCGGTTTCTGGCGTGGAGGAGCCTTCAGAGGAGCATACCTCTATAAAAAATCTAGGCTCAGCAGGCTCCGGCTGTCAGTACCTAGCAAGGGCCCCTGCCTAGGGTACAGCTGAAGAGGACCAACGGCTTCGATGGCGGAAGAAGATCGAATCTCAACGGCGAAGGAGGCGTACGAGTTCATCTTCGTCAGTTATACAGTGCTGGGCCCTCCAGGGAAGAATTATGAGTGGTGCTTTAAAGAAAAGTCACCCTGGCGACCGGCCCTCGCTGGGCCGCGCAGCTGTTTCTAGCACCGGGACAGCTGTGAGAAATATGTGATCTTTGCTGGTGGAGAGTGGTGAACCTCCGCAACAACTAAGGGGGCGCGGTGCCGCTCCACCTAGGGCTACCGCAAATCTCGATACCGCGTCTTTGGGGAACCGAACGGGATCCCCCACTGCTTCAGTTAATCCAAGCGAACGCATGCAATGGGCAAGAGAATTAAATATGTCTGTCATGTGTGCATACTACAGAAGCACAAAAAGCAAGACGGAATGTGTGGGCTTGAGGAGAAGGCTCCTAACTGAATGAAGAAAGATATATCCAGATAGCGCTCTAAATGAGCAACGTGTGTGCAGAATTAAATATTCTCAAGACGGAAGTGAGACTAGAACTAACAAGTGAGGTAGTCCTGAAACAGTAAGTTAACGAAAATGAAAATGAACAAACGGTACATGAGAACGAACAATACGTGGTGTTTTCCATCCTCCAAACTCGAAAACGAAATGGTGGACAAATCTCTTAAAGATATTTGAGGTAACAAAGCTTCACTACCAAGGAATATCATTAGATATAAGACCAAAATACCAAAATTGAAATGCAGCGCTAATGTCTATGCGATTGTTGGCAAAATGAATCCAATCATTGCCCCAAACATCTCAGAAGCTTCTTTTCTTCAAGATATAGCTGGATTGGTTCACTGCGCTGCAATTGCTACTTTTCAACACCTCGGGTACAAATTACGGGTGAGAATGGAACTTCTCTTGCTAATAAACCTTACGAAAGACATAAGTCACCGGCATGTTAAAAATATTGAAATTAAATTGCCCAAGCTAGACGAGATATTTCGAATATTGCTGAGTATTTTAGGGACTCAGGAGAAATTTCAAAGAAGGTTCGCGCAACTATTCCCTCATTTCTCAGAAGACTGACGATAAAAAGAACACAAAAAGACCTGGAAAGTAAACACAAGGTTGAAGATGAGATATTAAAACAAAGAACAGTAGTTCTAGGGGCAAGAATAAGTAAGTATAAGGAAGCAGCGCGACGCAAGAAAGAAATTCCCTGTTCTCTATCAACCAAAAAGACTTTTATAGATATCTAGAGTCGAGAGGTACCAATGAAAATGACATAAACCCCAAGTGCTTCTGCCATGACCACCTTTTGGTCTTAGGTTTGTCCACCCCAAATCAACATTTTGATGAAGCATATTGAATACGACAGGAGGACGGATCTTGTCACAATATCCCAGAAATAAATGGAGATGTGATTTCAACAGCGGATATAAAAAGATGTATAAAGAGAACCCACAATTGGAAAAAGGAGTAGATGGAGATTTTTGGTGGAAATATCTGACATGCACTCGTGATATATTGGCGAGTCAATTTCAAAATATTTTGCAAGGAACATCTATGCTGACAATATTTTGTACCATGGCAGTGACATTTGTTACCGGAAGGTGGAAACGCGTCTTGCCCTGAGAATTACACTGCGAATTTTCCCAACCGTCAACCCGTGACTGTACAGAACACACAGACACTGCATTCAGTCGCAACTAAAAACAAATTTAGTGTTTTAGATTATGAAACAGATTTTCCTCGCCCCCCTGATCCTCACAGCCCTTCTCAACCATCGACAAATAACTCCACAAAGCAACGCAAACATGCTAGGAAGCGCGTGAAAATCAAAAGATGTAAAGCTGCGCATTCTAGCCCACTTGAAAACACGGACATTCCTACTGAGCCTAAAAAAACAGAAACTTATTTTAGCAAACAGCCATGGCCGCCATCTTTCTTCCATTCTCAGTAGGAAGTTAGCCTCCAACTTCTCTGTCTTATCTATTTTTAAACCTAATGGTTTGCTGATGTGACTGCAGAATTGGACACCCACACGAAGACATTGACCAATCACGACACAGTCATTATTATAGGAGGACAGAATGACATTAACGTGGGCGGTAACTTTACACCTGAACAACATGTAAACAATTACAATGTGCCGCCCAAAATACTAACATTGTAGTATCGACTCTGCCCTTCTGGTACAACACACTAACACTATGCAGCGAGATTAAGCACGCGAACCAACAATTAAAACTGCAACTGAGAGAAACAAATGTAACACTTTTTTACATTAATTTCCTCTCAGCAAAATACATCACTCGGCATGGTCTTCATATGAACCTTGCTGGGAAACATGCAGTCGGTAACAAGCTTGTAGAATACATCATTAACTCCAGTCCTACCCAATCTCATGCCAAAAATCCATCCCTTTTACCTTCCTTACTTTCTCCACCCCCACGTTTATTTCGAACCTCTTCCTTTGTACCAACTCTCTTTTCTCCCATTCCCACTACCAATTCATCTACACCTGATGCCCCAATTTGCTCACAACCTGTCACTGCTGAGGCACATTACAACCTTCGACCGCACACTCGAAGAAAATGGATTAAATATATAGCAACTACAGTCAGATGCAGCAGAAAGAACATCCGTGTAGGTACTTGCAAAAGATAAACATACTGCACCATAGTGCTTGAGATGAACATTTTAAAATAGCAGTTTGACAGGATTACACATTGATTGCAAAAATTGAGTATAATTGTTGCTAAAATACTAAATATTTACTAGTCTATTGACAGTTATTGTGGACGGAAAACCCCCGCTCAAAAATATTTTTTGTCATGGTGTACACGTTATGTTCATACTCGCCATAAAACAGACGGATTCGATGTAATTAAATTGGCAACGGAATTTGTTTATAAGCTAAGTGCTCTTTAAGTGTATGTGGCGAGCAAAGGCCATTGGAGAACTGTTATTTCAGTATGCTTGTGTAGAGTGAATTAATCGAGTTCCAAAATATGGGGTCAATGTAAGATACTAATTTCTTATGAACAATTATATAACTCGGGAACAAAATATGAGAGCACCGATCGAATTCCGGAATTTTGTATCGCGTTTAAACGCCATTAAGATAAGACAATAAAATGCAACATTTCCAAATTTATAAACAATTTCTAACTTTTGCAAATCTAAAGAGGGGAGAGTCTCCCGGTGTCCCAGAGCCGAAAAAATCGAATTAACAATTTTGCAACAATTTACAGTTTTATAATAAAATTCGAAATATGCGTTAGAACGGTCGGAAAGACCACGCAAATTCTGCCAGAGATAAACACTTTAAAATAGCAGTTTGACAAGAGTTACAAATTGATTGCAAAAAGTTTGTATAATTGTTGCTAAAATGCTTAATATTTACTGGTCTATTGTAATTGTGGACGGAAAACTCCCGCTCAGAAATATTTTTTTCGTCATGATGTACTTGCTGGCAAAATCTCTCGTTTGGCGGGTAAATATGGTGATATTTCCGCCTCATATGTAAACAACCCAGCCCCACCCCTGAGACAGCGTGTTTTCCATCCCTTGGGATTTTGCACCAATCACAGACAACGGCGGTTCTCCCTGCTAGCGATTGGTCAACGCGCCCCTCCCCCGTGCCGCGGGGTGTCTCAAGTTTGTCGACGCGGTTGCGAAGATAAAATTTCGCCTGAAATATTTCGCGACGGTTACTGTGTCTATGATATGTACATACATGGCCTAGTGCCAAGTTGAACATCTTTGAATCAGTTACTTAGAGACGCCGAAAAGGAATGGCGTGGTCATAATCGGCAATGAAAAATAATTTTCTACCATTAGAGCAAAACATTAGCTATTTTAGCTCGTAACACAAGAGAGTGTAGCGTCGTGGCGCTAAAACCGGCCACGCGGCATGGAGCGCACCGGATGCTAGACAATGGCAGAAGCTATGATGCACGGTTTTTTTCCGATGGGGTGTGCGGGCGTAGGGCGGAGACAATGGAGGCGGCGGGCAGCGTCGCGAGGGCTATTTAAGGGCTGTGGAACAATAGCTCTTCCTTCTTTGAGACAGCGGCATCGGCAGCGTAGGTCGTCGGTGAGAGGTACGTGCGTGCGCGCTGGAAGGAGCCGGCAGTTATTGTCGTGACTAGTGAGACATGTAGTCGGTCTCAGGGCAAGCGGTACTACGCACGGCGAAACATTAGGTAGTATGTTCGGTGTGGTAGCCGTTGTAAATATCTCTCCTAGCAGTGGGGTCTATTTAGTTAGTTAACTGTGTACAGTGCATTGGTTATTTGTGACTACGGTCTAAATTGTAAATAAACCTGCTGTTATTACAACCCACTCTCGTCTGTGTACTGATTACACCCGTATGACGCCACAAGAGCATTAAAAAATGACACTCAATTCAATGTGAGGACAGTTTGAGACGCCACAACGGTAGGGCATACAACTCGTTCACACTTTGGCTATCTAACTGTGACCTTTACTCAGGCTGGATGTGAAATGTTCATGGATTCGGGGCTCTCCCTTTTGAAGATTTTGTAAAAAAATAACACAAAATCGTAGTCACAGAACATTTATAATTGGACGTTTCCTTGAGCATTTACCAAGATACAGAATGTCATTCCATAAACACCCATAACAAAAAAAACATTGTACAATATTAAAAAAAATAACCCAAGAAAAAACAACAAGTTTTCCTCAAATATAAACAAAACTTTGTTTTGTTCTGGAGACAATCATTTTATCCATTTACTAGTTTTCTTATCACTAAAGCAAGAATTGAACATTAGCACTAATCAGACTTCAAAAAGTAAAGAATAACATGACAGTGATGTACTGTTTAATCAATATTATCACATCCTTATTGCACTATCAAACTGGTGCTTAAGCATTAAAAACACAAATTGAATTATTAATTTTTTTAAGTGCAGCATTCATTGCAGGTTATTTTTCTCTTAAATGACCCTTAAAGTACATGTCACCTTCAGGACAAAAAATGAAGCAAGTGACTGTCTCTTCAGAACACTGTTCAGTCTCCATGTCAACACCACAAAGACATTTAAACTAGAAAATAAATAACAAATGACAAACACATGTTATCACCTCAGAGATCAACATGAACCTATTCTTAAAATTACAAGTGTTTAAATGTGCTGAAACAATGTAGAAATGTAACACATTCTGACTCTTATATCATACTAAAACTGCTACATGATCAGTACAACATGATAAATCATCTAGTCTTGTACACTTTAAGAAAATGATACAAGCAAAGATGAAGCACAAATATGAATGTCTCATAACATAACATTCTTAATTTTAATCAATGCATAATTTGCAATACATTAAAGGAACACAATAAATATAATAACATTCTGTAATAACGTTGTTTTGTTCGGAAGAAAATGGTATGCACCACGATTCGTCCAACAAGACTGCCCTACCCCGAGCTTTCAAATTGGGAAGGCTGTGCACACTTTGTTGCAGATCACCTGGTCTACGTGTCATTGCACAAGCACACTCGGTTTGTAAGCGCCAGCATCTGCTTATCAAAAATAAACAATAGCCTCTATTGTAGTGACTATTACATCAGCACTGACATAAGCTTCTTGCACTCTGTCTTCTTTTAAACATCTCTATTGAATGTTTATAGTTTCAATTTAACAGAAGCTGTGTCTTTCCAACACAGTACATTCTATCGACAGAAGTACTCATCATAATCTATAATGTATAAACAAAATGTACAGTACAAATACCTCTTTTCTCAAGATAACCTCACTCCAGGACGTCTGATCAACGACAAAAGTCTCTTGCCTCCCTCCTGCCCCCGTGACGTCACAACGGACGGTAGGGAGACCCCCCCCCTACCTCTTCTACACCCCTCTTGCTGGAGAAGCTGGTGTCGTCAGCGGCGGCGGCGGCGAATTCGTATGTCGAATATTTGAATGGTCACGCCACATCGCCACTTCGGTAGGGCATACAACTTTTTCACACTTTGGCTATCTAACAAACAATATACAACAAGAATTACCTGTGTACTCATTCTATAATAGCATATTTTTTCCGACACATTGAAAAAATTGTGCGGCGCAACACCGGCACGTACAGGCCGCCATACTTGCGTTTCCCTATTCCTCATAACACTGGCTAACATCTCAAAAAGCTTTAGCTTTGAGCTTATAATATATGGATTTTCTTGCTGGCTCCCGGTCTAGGTAGTGTGAACTCAATAGTTCATGTGCAATAACGCGAATGTTCTCTGCCTTATGATTGCCTAAGAAGTTTTTACAGACACTTGAAAAATAGCTTTTATTTCAACATTACTCATCAAATCAACAAAATGTTAATGAGCCATTAATTTTCTAGTTTGCAATTCTTCAAATATTCCTTCCTTCATTTTTGCTTCACTGATCCTTGGAAACTTCTCTCGCAAATAGATGAATTCACGTGATGTTTTGTCCATGGGTTCGACAAAGTTTTTTAATGTGCAGTGGAAGCAGGTACACATTTCTGAGGTCAAGAGGAGTGTTAACATTTCTCTATCTATGCAGGAGTTTTATCTGAGCAAGTAATTTTTTCAAACAATAGTGATTTTTCTCTTTTGTCCCACTCACAGAAAGCACCAGTGCTTTGTTTACCAGAGCTCCAAGCCCAGCAGAATTGCAATTTCCTTGAGATCATCATATATTCCTTTTGTATTTTTCATATTTGATAAGTGCGAGGATCAGTTGAACGTACTCATATGTCTCCTTCAGATTAACTACATCAACAAAATTATGTCACATTTCTTGAATAAATATTTTGAATAACTACTTGGCTATCTCGAAAAACACGCGAAACTATAAGCTGAGACTGTTGCTTCGACAAATTTCAATCATGAACAATGACGTTGAAATCCCTTTGAGACAAAAAAATGGTTCATTTGAGTCACATGAGGCTTGAAATGTTGGGTAAGCATGTATATCTCCACCTCTGACTTCTAAATTTTCGTCAATGTAGCATTCATCTTGACTCGCTGTCACGTTTTCAGGAGATAGTGGTACCGGCAATTCTTCACTATGAAATGCAGACCTTATAACAGATAGTAAAATAAGATATTGCACAATTTTCTTCGTTTTTAAGATTTCCGCAATTTTTGTCGGACAGAAATAATAGTCTGTTGTGTAATCCGTTGGTTCCCTCCCGAAAAACTGGGAATAGCAAAGGGCATGTGTTGTGAACCTTTTAACCAGCATGTCAGGAGTAGAACTCCCGACACACGGCATATGTGGGGGCCCATTTCTTGTCCTGGTCGTCAACCTTACATGCGAAATAAAATTCGTAACACTTCCTTATCAGAGGATTAAGGTTCGGTGTTTGCGATTTCAGGGCTAATTCTCCAAAAGTATAACACAGGAGCTATTTACACAGTTAGGAGCCATTTTTTCTTCTGAATTAATACAACACACAAACATTAACGATCTAGAACAAGCAGACACATCCAAGCCACATTCCACGCTATCAGATCTCTCAATGCTGGGACGCAATTGGCACGAGAAACAACGCGATTCTATCAGTTCATGCATGACAGCCATGTAGCCCAACCGTTTTCATTTCCTGGAGGTGAATTTTCTGAATTCAGTGTCATGTATAGTTGTATTCAGTGTCATGTACAATTACGTCTGCAGAATAATTAAATGAAGCTCATGAAAATAACCAAAATGCAACGTTTTCAACCATTTCCGTGGATAGGGAATAGCGTGTCACAAGAAAACTGAGTTCGTTAGGCAAAAACTGATTTCATATTCGAATTCAGGGTACAAGTCGTATCTAAGAACACCATTCTGATACTTTGTTACAAAAATGTTGTTGACCTGTGTTATCAGCGCACCATTGCGAATGTTTTGGCAATAAACGGAAATTGTTAAATTGAATTCGGTACAAGAATCAGTAGCGACAGGGAGGTTCAAGAGGCACTGCCCTCCCAAATAAAACACATCCATTTTTCCTTTTCTTTTCTACATTACTTGATGTTAAAGTAGTTGTTCGCCAATATGGTCTCCAATTTCAGAATACAAAAAGCCCGACATTTCATGTCCCATGTTTTCCTTCATTGGTTAGGAATGTTCGAGAACTGTGTCCTATTACAGTGTAGCCAAATTTGGTATTGCCATGTGCTCAATGCTTTGGAGTTGTGAAAATTGCAACATGGGACTTGCAAATGGCGGCTGTCTGCGGGCACAGCCCGGTTTTCTTGCAGGATGTCCAGAGCTACCAACTGACGAGTGTTTGAACTCCGGCTCCAAATACTTTCCTCCGATTCGCGTACAGGGTGCAGTGTACAAAACATGTTCCGTGATGGAATAATGTTTCTTCCACCATGACATATTAAAGGAAACTACATTTATACACTTTATTCACTATTTGCTTGTATATTCCCATTCCAGAATTTTGTGCTCTTCCCCACAAAATTAACTCTGAAGCCGCCACTGACAAGAATTAGGGAATTTAATTTTAATACAGGTTTAATGACGTGTCTCCACGATGTATGTACAGTCATAATTTTAATTTTGACTCCCACTAACAGGTTGTACTATCGAGCGATCATTTTCTAAACTGAAAATCATAAAAAATATTTAAGGAATTCCATGGGTCAAGAACGATTAATTGATTTACGTACTCTGTCAATCGAACAAAATATGGTCTATAATTTGAGAAATAATTTGGAAGAAATTGTTAAAAATTTTGCCGAATGTAAAGCTCGTCGTGTCAAAATTCAAAACAACAAAATCTCAAATCAACAAACCTTCTTTGTACTATTTAAAGACATACGATTTTTAATGTCTTTTTATGGAAAACATCTTAATATGAGACACTTTTTGTATCTTTTATAATAAAAGGTTCTTCAAAGAGACAATTTTTTTGGAGTGTGAGCTGGCCGTTATTATATATTCTAACGCCACCACCAGTGTAGCGGTCGTCCGAAAGAATGCTCTTTCGAGCTTTGAATATCTCAGGGGGCAGGATCTTTAGGCTATGAGAAAGACACACCCAGACACAGAATTAGGTAAAACAGTAATATATTCTTAAAATATTGCACAAATCAACCCTTTTACACTGTCACCAAAATAAGAGAACAAACAAAATACTCAATTGCTGGCTGCGCGTTTGAACGCATGCAAACCACTGATGGTCAGACCTCTTAGAGAAATTTACAAAAGAAATATTTGCTTATGGTTTTACTCTTCGTCTAGCTAGCGATATTTTCCTTAGAACATCCGTGCACGGAGTTCTTACTTGGCCAACACTAGTGAATGAAATTTAATTTTTTCTTCCTGAATTAATTTACCAGCACACATTATTACAAGTTTTATTGCTATTCGCGCACGAGATTTCCTCGTCAATTACATACAAAATGAGGAACACAAATTAATTATCTATAATACAGCTTCGGAATGAAATGTACGACCGGCATACGAGGTTATGAAATATTTCACCTTTACTCAATTTTAAAGCGAACATGTAAATTTTAGTATTTCTGTTTCTGGTGCCAACACTACCTTTTGTAGTTCCTGTCTCCCACCTCAGTTTTATGCAAATTTGGAAATTCAGCCGTGCCGCCACTCGCGTTCCTGCAACGTAGCCCGCTTCAATGCCGCTCCGAAGGCCACTCGGTCTCCTTTGCGCCTGCCACCAGATCCAGGGACCAGTCTTCTCGCACCTGCCACCAGATCCACGTACCAGTCTTCTTAACGCCCACCACCAGATCCACGGTCCAGTCTTCTTCACGCCCACCACCAGATCCACGGTCCAGTCTTCTTCTCCCGCCTTCTTGCGACACGAGTACGCGTATTGCCCAGTCTCTCCACGTGTGCTAGTTACCGTGTCGCCTCACTAATGCTTTACAAAAACTCTCACAGTTCCGCAACCACAGCCACTATTCTGATCCGTTCTAAATTTCACAGTTCTTACTGCAATCTCCTATAATGTTCTCCTTACACCACGTAGCCTCGCTACTCTATCATTTCCCACTTCCTACCACCTCCAAAACTACCGCTTCTCTACCTCAACTATTCCGCTACCTTACTCGACTTCTCACCTCGGCGTCTCACACAAGAAGGGTCTCTCTTCCTCGCTGCTCCGCCGTTTAAATGTTGCCGTGACGTCACGGTATCACCCTACTGCGCTGCCCATATTGCGGAAGTGCACCGCCGCCGCGCTTCAAGCCGCAACTAACAGGTAGCGCCTTTTCCGATCAGTAACCGACGTTCTGTTATACCTTCGCTCTCCACGTCTCCGCCGACGCTACGTGGGCATTGTGGGGTTTATGGCGATGCCGAAAGTTCACAATATATATATATATATATATATATATATATATATATATATATATATAGAGAGAGAGAGAGAGAGAGAGAGAGAGAGAGAGATGGCCGTTGCCCCCGGAAAGATAGTTCCGCCACTACTTCCTCGATTATGACCTTTGACCGACGCAATTTTTTTCAACCTGCCTAGTGTTGGAATTTGTAGCATGATAATTTCTTTTCCATGAGGGAATTAATTTCCAGGACATTGTATTTCCTACGTTCACTATAGTCCGAAGATCAGGTTCACTATAACACTATAACCGAATCTTCTTATAAATATTTATAATGTGAGTGAAACGAGACCAGTGACTTAAGGCTAAATGTACCTAAACTAGTTCAATTTGTCGCCACCACGTGGCAGCACCAAAATAAGCAAAATTTACTAGACCGATAACGTCTGAAGAAATGGTCTGAATTTTTGATCTGTAAACGCTATTGGACGCCTTTTTAAAATATAATTTACTCTACGAAGCCGTTTTTTCAAAAAAGATTTCCAAAAAACATTTTTTAATGTTCTCATAGTTTCGGGAAGAAATTAAAAATGTGGGCTTATGGCACGATGATGACGTGATTTCTGAATCCAACACCGTGTCAATCATGCAAATCAGATGAATAGGAGCAGCGTAAAGTGAAATTTGGATAACATCTCCCCCCCTTCACCACTCCACACCGGTGCGTCATCCGATCCTTGTGGGCCCTCCCTCCACGCAGCCGAACGGCCAAACCCAGCGACCTGCGGCGCGAAAGGAGGCCGAACTTTTAGGTAGGCAAGCCAGGCAGTCGGTTTATGCTATCGTCCCTTTCAATCTCATATTTTTCTCCACTTATCAAATTAGTGATGCTGTAACACAACCAAACGGTCTCGGATCGTCTGTAATAGTCGTATTTTGTAGGTATATATCTCGTTCACATATTTCCGTCTTCCTTCGAATACCATCAAAAAATTATTTGAGGCATTACTCAAAATATCGATTCCAATTTGGAAATTGATTTTAAAAAACAAAACTGAACTAATTTTGTAGATGTCGCCAATAATCCGTGTCCTAACATCTTATTTTACATACATTTTACTTCTAAGATCTTCCACTACCAGAAAGAATGATCCGAGATTACGCACGAGCTCTTTTATCCTGCGACTCGATTTATGATCTCAAAACGGAGTTTGTCACCTTGATAAATTTCACCAAGTAAAATGGCCGAAGCTAATTTTAAAAGTTTTCGTACTTTCGGACAAATTTAAAAAAGTGGTAAAATAGCACACAGGCGAGATGCATCCTGAATCCAAGACTGTAACAAACAGTGAAATCTAATATTAAGAATCATGACATGTCTCAGTTTACTTGGTAAGTTATATTGATATAAAATGAATCTCTTATATTTATATAAACTTGAAGATGGGAAAAAGTAATTCCTCGTGCGTAATTTTGGTACAAACTACGTAAATGATAAATTAAAAGGATGTAGTATAAATCATTGTATTGTGACACATTTATGTATTTTTACTGCATTACATTGTCATGAAAGCAATAAAACTTTAACCCTTAGACAGAAACACCACACGAGAAGAGGAATAGGTTTATGAGGCGGATAAATTGTTTTGTTATACAGTTATTAATTCGGCAACTTTTACATTTCTACATTGAGATACAATTTTTCTAAACATCGTACACGATTTTCAGTAACATTTAATCGGGTAGCAATTCAATTTATTGCATTTAACATAGTACTAGTAAAACGTCTTTTACAAGTCTCACTGATAAACCTCCTATTAGGGAATGTGAGTCAGAATGCAAAAGTATTAAATCGGCGATCCTCATATAGGTGTCGAGAATAGGGATGCAACATTGATGTTTATGTTTTCAAAAATGAGATTTTGTACAGACACATGAACATATTTCGTAAAAAAATGAAATATTTATGAAATACGATGTTTATTATCGATGTTTTAAGTTTGATGAGTTGTTTGTGACTGAAAAGAATAGATAATCACAATTTTATAGGAGTTATAATACGAAATAATATTGCATTATACCACTGTCAGTTCATGTGTTCGAATAAAGAGAACGCTGATTGTAACATCCGCATCCATATATCCATCTCGTGGCGTAGAGCAAAGTCGCTCGCCTTTCACTAAGGAGATCCGGGTTCGATTCCCGTCGAATCTCATGTGAAATTTGTTCCAACAAAACGAGTTTGGCTGCTTCACCAGTCCAACCACTGTGAAGTGTCCTAAATCCTACCCCTATTCTTATTCCTTCCCAATTCTGGCCTCTGGGTAGTGACGCAGGAGCGCGTGGTGAGATGCGCGTACGCGGAGATGCTACCTGGCGGTCCTCTTAACAACTGACCGAGACGAACATAAATTTCAATAGTAACGGAGGATTACTCCAGATTTAATGTAGAAAGTAACGGAGGATTACTCCAATAGCGCTCAACAACCAAGAAGGGGTTGACGCAACAAATATCCAGTAGACTATCTTCGGCCCAAGAGATGATCCCATTTTTCTGGCATTTCCTACATATGTCCTCCCGTACCCGGAGAGGCGGCCAACGCAAGCACTCTAGGTGGAAGGTCTCTCGCCCACCTTCCTGTACCCATTTGAGGAAGTTGTGACTCCTTGAGATGACCCTGAGCGCTAGTTTTCAGGCTTAGTTTCGCTGTTATTCTTTTTCCTATCTTCTGCCATTTTGTCTAAATCGTAATTATAAATTAACAATCACGGCCACTGTCAAAACAAATTATCTTCCACGAACTTGTTCGAGGTTACTAAACCAGGTTTTTGAGAATTGTGAACATTGATGTTTGCATTTGCATTATTTGAGCATCAAGCCTTCGCTTTTCTTGCTATCCGAATCTGGGAGAGGACGCGCCGATAATTCGGCGAGTTCTTCCCTAATAATGGCAGAATGAACACATGAAGGACTGCGGGTATCAAACATACTGTTCAGTGCGATGGTGTCTACTTGTCGGCTCCAGTCCCGGCTAAGCAGCGGTTGTGAGAATCTCTCCTTTTATCTGCAAGCCCCAATTCTTCGCGGCGTGTGGACGCGCAGAGAAATAGTACAAGAACATACACCGCAAGCCATCCCTCGTTAGCCTATCTAGATATACGCAGCAATAGGATTCCAGCATGTTTGTTCATTGCTCACTCGGACTCAAACTGCCTTTTCCTTTTGTTTGTGATATTGTGTTCTAGTTTTCTCGACTGGTTTCTGTCTTCAACACACTTATGTCTGGTCTTGTGTGGTTGGTTGCCTTAATTATTTCATTGTGCCACCTACATCTTTTTCTTCTGCTCTTTCCACTTTATTCTACCATTCCAAGCATAATATCCTTTTCTAGAGATTTTGTTCGACACATAGTATGTCCAAAATATTTTATTTTCAATATTTTGGCTTTGGCTTTTAAAGAAAGTTCTGTTTTCTTTTCAAAATTTCGGTATTTGTCTTTTTTTTCACCCATTGTACGTTCAATATTTTCTTCCGTGCCCATACTTCAAAAGAATCTTACTTTTTTCGGCATTTCTGAATGTTCAGCTTTTAAACCCACACAACAGGATTAGAAATACCATTTTCTCGATTATTTGGATTTTGGTCTTACGGGCTTGATTTCATACGGAACATGACGGAACGGCGTTCCTTTACCTCGGTGATAATTATTAAATTATATTATAAGTTTATAACTATTTCTATTAAATTAATACATAATTTGGAGCGCGTTCCGGGACCTAAAAGTTTACAAATCAAGCACTGGACTTACGAGATATGCATGCATATTTTATGAATTTGTGTAATTTTCTTTCTCTCTATGGAATTGTTTTGTTATTTGCATAATCACGGCTATCGCCTTTCTTTGGTAATGGAATAAACATAGTGTGTTTCCAATCTGTTGATCACTCTTTTCTTTTTCAGATCAAATTGCATAATTGTATTAGTTTCGACATGATTTCTTCCCCTGTGTCTTTGAGTAGTTCGATTAGTATATTATTTACACCCGGGGACTTCCCATTTTTCAGTTGTTTTGTTGCCCAATGCATTTTCTCTACAAAAATCTCTGGTTCATCTTCGTAATCATCAATGTTTATCCACTCCTGTACTTAAAAGTCCTTCTCATATAACTACTTCGTGTATTCTTCCCATCTTTTCATGTGTTTTTCATGTCATTTTTTTGTAATTATTTTGCCGTTCTCATCCTATTCCCAGGGACCGAGTAGCGAAATAATAGCGGTAAAGGTATATCTGTATAATAGTATCTGTAATAGCTGTATCGTAGAAACAGCTTTAGATACGTTCGTTCCTTGCAAAATACTGAAAAGTAATCCTGATCCTGAATATTATAACGGGGCGATACGGCGTTTAAAGAGAAAAGTTAGACTAGCATTTAACAGGAGACATCGCAGCATTGCTGACAACTTTTAAAAAATACTACAGGAAATTAGAAAAAGAAAAGAAAATTGCGCATGAATTATTTTTAAGAAATATTTTGGAGCCAGGAAGAAATAATTGGTCAAGCTTTTATAAATATGTCCGCAGACGCCGGGGGAATAAGGAAGAAATTCAGGAAATTCGAGACGCAGATAACGCGCCATTGCACGACGACCAAGCGAAAGCAAATGCATTCAACGCGTATTTTGTATCGGTATTTAAACCAAAACGGACGCAGGAGCAAGTTCATTATTTTCCAATAGAAAACCAGATCAAGCTTCATGCATGGGAACTCCGCAATCGTATAAAATCACTGCAAAACGATAAATCACGCGAGCCAGACGGCATCTCGACCGATTTTATTAAACTCGGTGGGGAGGCAGTATTGCCGTATTTGTTAAGATTATTCAATGTTTCTATTAATAATGCAAGTTTACCAGACGATTGGAAGACAGCTATAGTGGTCCCAATTTTCAAAAATGGTGATAAAACGAAAGTTTGTAATTATAGACCAGTATCTCTCACATCAGTAGTATGCAAAATAACGGAGCATTTAATAGACGGGTACATTCGCCGCGAATGGGAAAAATCGAACTGGAGTTTTCACGGACAGCATGGGTTTAGAAGTAAATATTCGTGCGAAAGCCAAATCGTTTCTCTTTTTCAAGATCTAGCTGACGAAGTTGACGCGGGTGGGAGGATGGATGCAATCGTAATCGACTTTGCGAAAGCATTCGACGTAGTACCGCATAATCTACTTATCAGGAAATTATTAACTTCAGGAATTGATGCTAGAGTTGTGAAGTGGGTAAGCGAATTTTTTAGAGACAGGAAACAAAAAGTTCGAATTGGCACTCAGTTTTCAACTACGGGTATTGTTACTTCAGGGGTTCCACAGGGAAGTGTTTTAGGGCCATTACTTTTCTTAGCGTACGTAAATGATCTCCATGTTAACATACAATCAAAGGTGCGTTTATTTGCAGACGATTGTGTTATATACCGAAAAATCAAAAGTAGCGCTGACGAACAAATATTACAGCAGGATTTCGAACATTTACGTGATTGGGCTGAAAAAAATGACATGGGAATTAACGGATCGAAAAGCAAAACAATAACGTTCGGGCGGGGACGAAATTATCAGGAACCAGACTATCGTTTAGGTGAGGTCGTCATCCCAAGAGTCTCATCATGCAAGTACTTAGGCATTCATATAGATAGTACATTAGGGTGGGAGAAGCATATAAATCAGGTAGTAAGAAAAACGTGGAAGTCCTTGCATTTTGTAATGCAAATTCTAAAGAAAAGTTCTGCAAACGCAAAAGAATTAGCATATTTTTCGCTGGTTCGCCCTCCCATGGAATACGGAGTGGCATGTTGGGATCCATACAGAAAGTCGCACCGGAAAAATCTAGATAGAATACAGAGGAAAGCAAATAAGTTTACCTATAGAACTAACGCAATAAAAAAGGCATGGGAACCTCTAGAAATGAGAAGAACAAGGGCGAGGCTTTGCGCTCTTTATAAATCGTACGTAGGTCAACCAGCTTGGAAGAAAATTCAGGTTAGACTAGAAAAACCAAATTATTTCGGCCGAAGCGATCACACTCACAAAATTCGAACAAGGAAACAAAATTGAGATCTTGGGAAATTTTCCTTTTGTAACAAAACAATTAAAGATTGGAACAGTTTACCCGCAGCAATTTTCGAAGCTTCCTCTAAGTGTCCGAAGCTTTAGAAATAAGTTCGAACAATATGAGAGTAATAGACACTAAATGAGTATGTGTTGTGAAGTGCTGTGAAGTGCTGTGAAGTGCGGTGAAGTGCTGGTCAGTGTAATTCAAAGCAAAAACAGTGTAGTGTAGTGTAGTGTAGTGTAGTGCAGTGCAGTGCAGTTAAGTGTAGTGAACGCGATCAATGAATTTAAAAAAAAAATTAGCCAATATTATGTAGCTTGTATTAAATTTTAGCATCACCGACATATAAATATAATTATTGGATATCATGACAGAGTTGAAATATTTGTTATAATACTTAATATTAGTGATAGTATGATTATTGCATGTTCGGCCTGTACTGTACTCCTTTATCATTATTGTTATTATTATTATTGTTATTATTATTGTAATTATTGTTATTTAACTGCCACCGGGTCATACACAATTGCAGTTCAAATAAATGTAAGTATGTATGTATACCGGTATAAAAATACCTTTACCTCTATTATACCTTTATTCAAAATACCTTTAAAAATACCGGTGTAAGACGTCAAATACCGGTATTTTTAGAGGTATTTTACCTTTATCCGATGTCTATACCAGTAAAATACTTTTATTTAAAGGTATTATATCGATATTCTTTTATCAAAATACCGGTATTTTCACAAGAAAATGCCGGTATTTCAGTAGAATCATACAGTTTGGGGGAAAGTCATTGTGTTTTTCTTTCGCTGAGATGGCTAAGAGGAACAACTATTGACACGGCACAGTTTCTGACCGAGAGGTCCTAGGGTTCGAGTTCCCAGGGTGGCAGATTTTCGACATTAGGCATATTCTAGCTAGGTCGAATTCCGCCGTTGACGGAAAGAATTCCAGTGGTCGGGTTTCCTCAACGGTAGTTTTCTATGGTTTCTCCGATCATTACCTGGACGTAGAGAGTAGTTTTGGGTAACTGGGTTCCTCACTCATGCAAAGCGCGCAGTACTTGAAAACTTTCCTCTTTCGCTCTAAAACACTCCCGCCACAGCGTTAGAACAGCTGCCCTGGCAGGCTCGCTACATGAAGCGAAACTCCCTTCGCCAAATACCTAAGGAATGTGGTTGCATCTGTTCGGCCCCCGCGCCGAGGAGAGGAAGGGCCACGCCGTCTCGGAACGTCATCCCGCACGCGGTAAAGGTGCGTCATGACGTGTCCAGATGGCATCCCGCAGGTAGAAGTAAAGGTCCAATAAGTAATTCTTATTCTTTGTGAACGGTCAGTAGTTTGTCGTGTGTTTAGTGATTTTTTTCACGTGGTATTCCACGGAAAATACGGGAAGAAAAACTACAAATATTTTTTATAAATATTTTAAGTATGATCCTTCAAGGAACACCTCGCAGTGCTTGTTGCTCAGTTGAATTCACGTTGTGAAGGTATGAACAAACTGTTCTTTTATAAACGCGTACATGTGAAATTCCCTGTGAGATCAGCCAAAAATTTGCACTCTCTAATCTGACTCCCCTCCACTCCCTCCATAACTGTAGTGAAATTATCTTATAGAATCGTCTTTTGACTTAAAAATATTTATAAAGTACACGTGACATTCAACAATCCTTCTCTTTATGATTTTATTGTTATTTACCATGTTTTAAGCAAATGAGTCATTTACCGTTTATTTAGAGGGAAAGGTACATACAATTGATTTCTATTATTAAAAAAGTTGTATAAAAACAAAGGCATTTCCAAACCTTAGGTTTTAGAAAGCATGGGCTCTGACTTCCTATTTTGAGTCCCGATGGGTTGGGGTTCCTTGGGCCTGCAGATTTTCCCCGGCCGCTCAAGAGAAACAATGAGCCGCTTTTCCAGGTATTTTTTCTAATCCTCACTTGCAATATTTAAAGCAGTAATAGTTTAATTATATGAAATTTTTACAACTTCATAGTATAGTGAATCAGTCAGTTGTCCACGAAATAGACATGAAATTGGCTATGTCAAGCTAGCACAACCACTATAGCACAATCACATCAAACCAAGTGGAATATTTAGTACTCATTTATTACTAATTTATTACCCCAAAATTAAATTTATTACTCCTCCCGTTTCTGAAATAAAGGTGGTTGTGCTAGCTGGACTGTCACGCTAGCACAACCCAAATTAAAAAATGAGCTAAATCGATCAAAACTAATAAAATTATTTATTTCGTAAACAACAGGAGTAATTAATTTCTAATTAATTTTAAATAGCAGTGTGAAACGTCTGTCAATTGTGTGTTTGGTTTAATGCAATTGTGCTCGTTGGTTCTCTCTATTTTTGAATTTGAATCTCTTGCATGTTTTGACCATTACGATGGAGTTTATACAATATTTATTTCATGAGATTGCACGTTTATACTTTTTCCCAGGATTCAAAAACTAGAAGTAAATGTCTTTTGTACTGAATAGGTTTTATTTGCTTGTGCGTTACTATACTCTATAAATTACTTCATGTATATCGTGCGTTTTTTGATAAGTCTGTCGTTCTATAAAATTATTTATTTCGTAAACAGCAGGAATAATAAATTTCTAATTAGTTTTAAGTAGCAGTGTGATACGTCTGTTAATTGTGTGTTTGGTTTAATGCGATTGTGCTCGTTGGTTCTCTTTATTTTTGAATTTGAATATCTTGCATGTTTTGACCATTACGATGGAGATAATACAATATATATTTCATGAGATTGCACGTTTATATTTTTTCCCAGGATTCAAAAACTAGAAGTAAATGTCTAATTTTGTTCTGAATAGGTTTTATTTGCTTGTGCGTTACTATACTCTATAAATTACTTCATGTATATCGTGCGTTTTTTGATAAGTATGTCGTTCTATAAAATTATTTATTTCGTAAACAGCAGGAGTAATAAATTTCCAATTAGTTTTAAATAGCAGTGTGATACGTGTGTTAATTGTGTGTTTGGTTTAATGCGATTGTGCTCGTTGGTTCTCTCTATTTTTGAATTTGTATCTCTTGCATGTTTTGACCATTACGATTCAGTCTTTACAATATTTCTTTAAGTCGTTTTCACATTTAAAATTTGTTTTTTTGGTGTTAAAAATTAGAACTGAATGTGTACTATTGATTGTAATTGTATTTTTGTAATTGGCCTAAGTGTTTTTATGTCGTTGGTACTCTTCAATAATATACGCGAATGTCGTGCGGGTTGCATAACTAATTGTGTTTGACAATTTTTTTTTCGTAAACCGCATGAGTAATAAATTTCATTTTAGAGTAATAAATTAGTAATAAATATGCTCTAAACATTCGTATTAGTTTTGATCGATTTAGCTCATTTTTTTAATTTGGGTTGTGCTAGCGTGACTGTCACGCTAGCACAACCACCTTTATTTCAGAAACGGGAGGAGTAATAAATTTAATTTTGGGGTAATAAATTAGTAATAAATGAGTACTAAATATTCCACTTGGTTTGATGTGATTGTGCTATAGTGGTTTTGCTAGCTTGACATAGCCCATGAAATTGTTCTTTCTGTATGTGAAACATTTTGCTTTAATATCGGTATTTACTGTTCAGTTAGAGGAACATATCCTACATCAAATAATTCTGAGCCGTGGAAATGGAGGTGTCTGTTAGTGACATTACTGAGCGTTCGAGAAAACGAAAAGAAAAAAAGAACATAATGAAAAAAAAATCACAAAACATGAATCGTTCAAACCGTAAGGTAAGGAAGCCTGATATATTTTTTTTTAATAATGTCAAAAAATTGTTTTTTGATAAAAGGAGGAAAAACGAAGGCGCTCTTTTTTCGCCAACCGTGTCAATAGATTTGTATAAAATTCTTTAAGTTGGGATATTCTTACTTTAAAAATAAATAAATTACAAACATTTTTAATCAAATTTGCAATAATGGATTTGTGCAAAAAGCTGCACAAATACAAAAAAGAAGCAAGAAAATGAATGTTAATTTTCCCAATATATTTTTATGAATTTCAATAAAAAGAATTTCTTTTCCATTCAAACCAAGACATGTCCAGCTATCATTCAATCAAAGCATGACATATCCTTCGCATTCATTCAAAACAAGACATATCCGACACGAAACTCGCTCCAAAAGTCTACCAAATATAGAATATTTAAATTTTATGTTAATAATATATTTAGCTATCCTTATTTCATAATTAAGAATTGAGTACAAATAAAACATTTGCATATTTTTGATGCTATAACATTTTTGCGTTTTTCTCGAAAAGGAGTAAAAAAGACATGTCACGTTTTGAATGTCTGCTTCTCATTTCGCGCTCCTTTCTTTCCAAGCCCAGCGCCACCTGGGCACGCGTTCAAGTGTACAGTCACCCTTCTGACCTGGAAGCAGGGTCGCACCTCTGGCACACAGCTGTTCTGATAGCGTGACATTCCTGACCTCCGCAGACATCTCGCCGCGTACTTCGGCGGGCTGCGTGCTACACTAGGGCAATTCGATATGCCCAAGTGTAGGAAAAGGGCGGTGAGCAGTTTTCAGTGGGCGAGAACGTTGTGCAATGACGAAGTGAAGATTATATTTGCTCTATAAGAAGTAGTGGAATCATTCGCGTTTCCTTAATTATTAGTAGCCGAATATTATATATATATATATATATATATATATATATATATATATATATATATATATATATATATATATAGGATGAGTCACGTAACTTTAGCACCTCCTGTAACTTTTGAACGGTTGAAGATATTGAAATGCAGTTTTCACAGAAGTGCATGAGAAAATAGGGCTAACTGACACATTTATTTCTATTTTATCACTTGTATTTTACGAAATATTTGAGGTAACTTTATTTTTTCAAATGGAGCCATACATATTTTTTCAGTCTATCATAAAGAGCGGACAAATCAAAAGACAAATACAACGATATACATATTGTCATATGTTAGATAAGGATTTTTTTGAGAAATTTTGACCCTTTTGTGACCAGTTCTTAACGGATATTTTGAATGTAACAGACCGCCACAGAAGGTCACGCAGCGCTCCACCAGCAAGCGCGCGCTCGGGGAAGGGAAGGGATCTTAGTATTTCAAGATACAAAACATATCCCAAATATTCACAAAACTGTTGTAGTTTTTTCCCTGAACTCTGCTTTCCATCCTTCCCCATTTCCAGATTTTTTTAAGAAATTTAAGGATTAAAAATGAGGATTTATCGTAAGTATGTATTGTAATAAAATTGTTTATTACTTCAACTCCAGTTAATGGGGTTTTATATCACAGGATATTAATGGGATCTTGAAACAAAACATAATAAGAATAAATACAGACTAAGAATAAGATAAAGAATATTGCATATACTGAGCAAACAATAATAATAAGCGTAGAATAATAACACAGGGATAGAAACATCCATTAAGATAATAATTAATCACTACAATAAAAATATATTCCCAAAATATAGTAAACAATAGTAAATAAAGGTAATCACTAGAGACGAACAAAACTGCATTCAGTCTCTCGTATCTCGTCCGACCTGTGAATCATTCTCGTTGGCCGAGGAAGGGAGAAGGGTCGTGGAGGGGGAAGCTCCTAGCCAAGGCCAAGGGAATACACTGACGAAGGAGATTCTCTTTCTCTGCGGGAGGCAACGAGAGCCACCGACTACGAGATTCTCGTATCTCGTAGGGACAGTTTTCGTCTAAGCAGTCCAAGCCGGCCGAAGCTCGGTAGAGACTGATGATCAAAACTGCTTAGTGTAGAGCAACGATTTCTTCCTAATGAATTGATTTAAAATAAATATTCTCTAGCCTAATAATGGAACGTTTCCTTTTACTTTCATAATATTGAAGTATTACATAACGTCGTACACAAGAAAAGTAATAAATAAATAAATAAACAAATAAAAAATAATTAATAAAAAATAAAAGGAGATGGCTCACAGCAACAACTGTATTAAAGTGTATTCTTATTATTGTAAATGTTTTGTGTTACGGTGTTTACGTTTTGCATACTTTGTATGTAAATGAAAACCTCACATAATTTAAACTTCGTGAAAATTGAATTATGAAATAATAATTATTGATTCCATTGAAGAGAATCTTTTCTTAGTGTCCTTCATCGAGCTATCTCCCATCTGACCTGAGAGATGACCTAAGCCTATCTTGGTATTTCGCACGTGGAGAGGCTGTCAACGTATGCGCCGCGCCGTAGGCGTAGGACCGTTTCTTCCCTCCCCGACCCCTCCTACGGTGAACTGAGGAAGCTTTGACACCTCGATATGATAGGAGCGCATAAGTTTAATTCGAGTCGGAGATCAACGGAAACCCTCAAATCATTTATTGCTAATTAATTGCCAATTAATTACCACAGATTGGAATTAATAATAACGTATTTTCAGTCGAAAATAATCAATGTCAATGTCAGCAGGCATGACGCAACACCGAACATAAAAAAATGGAATACAGAGAAAACAAACGAACACAATCACATAAAACTAAAATAGTCTTTTAAAGAAATATCGAACTAATGTTTTACTCTATGCATGATTTAATTGCCCCTCTCTTTTATGATATAATACATTTTTTAACTTCGCAGTTATGCAACCACGTACGATATTCCAATAATGCGAGAGAACCAACGAGAACGATATATCTCAAATCTATTAAATAATTAAATATACATTCAATACTAGTTTATTACACTAAACATAATTAAATAACTGTTGCCGTGCATTATATAAACATTGCTGAAACTGCATGTTTCAGCAATGCAAACTGCAATGCAAACATGCAAACTGGTTGACGCCATCTTACGAGACGGACGCATCTGGTTGTGCTCTTCATATTTTGTGAATATCTACTACTTTTAGCGATTTGACTGTGCCTAGTGTGTTTAAGTGCTTTTATCACTTGTTGCAGGTTATCTGAGAATATAATTTCAACTGATTTTTTTTGCTTTAACCAAGACAAACAGATTACGAATTTTAAACGGACATTCAAACCTCAACAAACTTCAGATTTACGAGGTGGTGATAAGTGTCTAAATCTATTCACAGTTCAATTTATTTCCAATATTAAATCACCGTGCTAATTAATTTTCTGAAAGATTTATTCTATTTCTGTGACAAGTGACAATTCCGTTTTTTGAACGTTACGAGGACGGTGTATCAAAGTGAATTTGTTTCAAATCTTATTCTATATATTGAAGACAAACTTTCAGATATTATCTTTTATCTAATTGCGGTAAAGTATAATCTACTGATTGTATTAAACAGTTGCAGCTTAAGTTGACGAAATTCTACGTAGCCACATTGCCAAATTTCGTAAGTACTAGCTCCATTAGAATTGTGTGTAGCATAACTTCTAGTTTTTGTATTGAATCTTGATTTTTAATTTATTTAATACACATCAATTTAACACTTTTAAAATACAAAGCTAGGTTTTTGATGCTCTTATCTGGGTTTTCTTGTATTTATTTCAATTTTTAACTCGTACATTAAAACGCATTCGTGACATGGCTACTGTTCGTTCTACTCTCTTTACTCTCTACACTCTCAAAGCCGACCTTCTGAAAGCCTTCACACACGTAAACAATAATTTAGATCAACATATCCGAAGGTTGGAAGAGGTCGTTCTCTACACAGACAGTTGGGTACAAGTCGGCAACACTGCGAATAATACCAACCGTACACCCGGGACTGTACAAAAGACACAGACACCGCATCCAGTCACAACTCAAAACAAATTTAGTGTTTTAGATTATGAAACAGATTTTCCTCGCCTTCCTGATCCTCACCACCTTTCTCTACCATCGACAAATACATGTACAAACCAACGCAAACAGGCTAGGAAGCGCGTCAAAACCAAAACACGTAAAGCTGCGCATCCTAGCTCACTTGAAAACAAAAACATTCCTACTGAGTCTAAAAAACAGGTACTTATTTTAGCTGACAGTCATGGCCGCCATCTTTCCTCCATTCTCAGTAGGAAGTTACCCTCCAATTTCTCAGTCTCATCTATTTTTAAACCTAACGGGAGGTTTGCAGATGTGACTGCAGAATTGGACACCCACACGAAAACAATGACCAATCAGGACACAGTCATTATCAGAGGAGGGCAGAATGACATTAACTTGGGCGGTAACTTTACACCTGAACAACATGTTAACGTGCCGCCCAAAATACTAACATTGTAGTCTCGACTCTGCCCTTCTCGTACAACAGACCAACACTCTGCAGCGAGATTAAGCACGCCAACCAACAATTGAAACTGAGGCTGAGAGAAACAAATGTCTCTCTTTTTGAAATTAATTTCCTCTCAGCAAAACACTTCACCCGGCATGGTCTTCACATGAACCTTGCTGGAAAACATGCAGTCGGTAACAAGCTTGCACAATACATCAACTCCAGTCCTACGCAGTCTCCTGCCAAAAATCCATCCCTTTCACCTTCCTTACGTTCTCCACCCCGCACCCTTATTTCGAACCCTGTTGCCTCTTCCTCTGAACCTACTCCCGTTTCTCCCATTCCCACTACCAATTCGTCTACATCTGATGCCCCATCTTCCTCACAACCTGTCACTACCGAGACACACTTCAACCTTCGACCACGCACTCGAGGTAAAAATGGAGTAAATATATAGAAACTACAGTCAGATGCAGCAGAAAAACATTCGTGTAGGTACTTGCAAAAAATAAACATTCTTCACCATAATATTCAATCCCTTTCAAATAAAACTGAGTTTATCGAGGCAGCTCTACAGAGCGATCTAAATCAAACGGACGTTCTTTGCTTTACAGAACATTGGTTATCTCCTAATGAACTTAGCATTTTCCAAACTCTAAACTTTTACCTCGCAGGCTTTTATTGCAGAGAGAGAGAATCCCTTAAAGGTCCTACGTATGGGGGTTCCTGTATTTACGTTAGAAATAATATTGATTCTATCCCCTTGGCGGAATTAAGTGTGTATTCCATTGAAAATATTTTCGAAATTTCTGTTGTACATCTTACTTCACTAAAAGTGATAATACTTTGCATTTACAGACCTCCAACAAAGAGAACTGCAGATTATATTTTGTTCTTAGAAAACCTGGAGATAACACTTAACAAAGTCAGCAATCGCTCTTTTGAATCCATTGTTGTATGCGGAGATTTTAACCTTGATTTTCTGGTCGAATCTTGCGAGGAACAAAAGTTTCTCAATTTAATTAATTCCTTCAATTTAGACATTACAATTAATATACCTACACGGATCACACAACATTCGATGAATGCAATTGATCAAATTATAATTAACAAAACTACTATGAAACTCGATATGAAGTTGAAACCAAAGATTTAGGATACAGTGACGACGATGCACAAATTCTTACCATTATAAGAAATGCGATCACTGACACAATAAATAATACACGTATGACTAGATTGTTTACTAAAAGTAAAATTAAATTATTCATTGATTACTTGATGCAGGAGTCATGGGAAGCGGTTTATAATACTGTTGATACAAACGACAAATATAATTCTTTTTTTTTTCAACTCTTTCAATTCATTTTAACACTTGCTTTCCTCTTCAAAAAAGAAAATTAAATATTTCACGGAAAAGCAATTCTTGGATAACACAAGGGATTAGGACATCTTGTAAAAAAAGCTAATTCTTTCTTTCATTTCTAAACGTCATGACGTATCTCAAGATATCTTTATCTACTTTAAAAAATACAAAACATTGTTACGAAAAGTCATAAGGCAGGCTTAAATCATGAAAAACGATCAGGATATTTTGAACTCAAATAATAAAACAAAAGGAATGTGGAATATAATAAAAAATACTACCAAATCAACTAGAAAACCCGTAGAGAATGTTGTTTTAAAATATAACGATATAAATGTAAACGATCCGGCAACAGTGGCTAGTCTCTTTAACCAATACTTTTCGAGAATTGCTGCCGATCTCACTAAAGGTCTTCAGGCACAAAATTAAAAAACAGACAGTTCACCCAAAATTTTAGACACAATGTTCGTTTCAGAAACTTCTTCCTATGAAATTCTCAAAATAATCGGTAAACTAAAAAATAAATATTCGTCCGGTTTAGATGAATTCCCGGATTCTTTGTTAAAGACTTGTGCGTATGCCATTATACACCAGTTAACTCACATATTTAATGCATCTTTATGCACTGGAAGGTTTCCAGATATTTTCAAAACAGTTAAAATTAATCCGCTCTTCAAAAAAGGCAACAAAAATGAAATTCAAAATGATCGGCCCATATCTCTTCTATCAGTTTTTTCAAAAATATTAGAGAGACTTTTTTACGTACGAATGGAAACCTTTCTCACTAAACACGACGCGCTTTCAGATTGCCAACATGGATTTAGAAAATCAAAATCAACGGAAACAGCTATATTTTCTTTTCTTAAAGATGTCGCCTCATCATTAGATCAAAACGAGGCACCTATTGGATTATTTTTAGATCTCTCAAAAGCTTTTGACATCATTGATCATGACATTTTACTTTCAAAATTACCTTCATATGGAATCCGTGGTATTGCTCTAGATTGGTTATGTTCGTACCTTAAACAACGATCTCAGAAAGTTGAAATACCTTACTGGAATGATGGAACATTACGTACGCACCTTTCCGACTCTTTGCCCGTTGCATGTGGAGTTCCTCAAGGATCGATTTTAGGCCCTATTCTGTTCCTACTTTACGTAAACGATATGCCCTCGACGATTCGAAACGGAAGAACGGTCTCTTTGCGGATGATACGAACATCCCTTGCAATAAAGAAACCGTAAATAGTACAATATCAGATGTTTCAAATTGGTTCCGAAATAACAAATTAATAGTAAACGAAAAGAAAACGGTTTTAATGCATTTTTCCATTTCAAATAAACAATTCTGTGAAGTATTGAAAATGAACGGTGTACCATTGACTGATGTTAAGGCAACAAAATTTTTAGGTCTCTCAATTCAGTCAAACCTTAAATGGAACGTCCATTTAAATGAATTGAACACAAAATTAAGTTCATTATGCTACGCGTTCAGAATTATTGCAAATTCAGTCAGCCTTCATACTGCTCGTTGTGTATACTTCGTGAATGTTCATTCCTGCCTGAGATATGGCATAATATTCTGGGGAAATACATCTTATAGCTCCCAGACTTTTAGATTACAAAAACGAATTGTACGAATAATAACCAAATCCCACCCACGTGATTCATGTAAGCCTCTCTTCATTAATCAAGGAATTTTACCATTACCGTGTCTGTTTATTTACGAATCAGTGGTTTTTGTAAAAAATGACTTGCTTAAGGGCGGGAATATATTTTCAGAAAATGCCGAAGTCTATTACTATAACACTAGACGTAGAAATCATATTCATCAGGTGACAGTATCAACAGCTCATTACAAAAAATTCACATACAATACATGTACATTATTTTACACTTTGCCAGATGACATTAAACGATTAAATTCGATAGAAAAGTTTAATTCCCAAGTGAAATTGTTTCTGCTGCATAACTGTTTCTATACAATTAGAGACTATACTGAGCATCACAAGAAAAGTAACATTAATTTTAACAATGATACATAATGCATTAATTACCATTTGGACTGTATAAATGAGTATAAACAACCTGTAACAACTATTGTAACACAGCTTCCGGGTCAATGACCCCCATCTAGATCAGGTTTTTCGTCCAATTTCCCTGATCCATTGAGCAGATGCTGAGATGGCCCCTTGTTTTGCTTCTGGACATAAATGTAACTTCATTTTCTGTGCACGTCTTTTAGAATTCAGTGGGAAATGCAATTATTCAAGTTATCGTTTCCATGTTGTCGCGGCAGGAAGTAATAAGAGCCAAAATTTATTGCTTATTTATCCTTGAAAATAGATTTTATTACATGGGAGTTTTTTTTGTTTTTCCCCCCTTTCAAAATTTAAAATTTATTGCATATTTATCCTTGAAAATAGATTTTATTACATGGGAGTTTTTTTGTTTTTTTTTTTCTCCCTTTCAAAATTCAAAATTTAAGTAGTATATGACTTAGTGTAGGGATCACAGAATTTTGAAAATGTGCACACAATTCACTTTTCCCCATAGCACGTCATACGCAGTTTTAACTTTTTTTTGACGTAAAATAAATAAATAAATATGCACAGATTTATCGAACAAAGCCACTTATTCAAATTCGAAAATACAGAGAACCAGCGAGCACTATCACATAACATTAGGAACCTAGTTAATAGATATTTGAAACTAAACGTTTACTTTATACACGATTTAATTGCTCTTGTCATTTATTAAATAAGATTTTTTTTAAACTTCGTTGTTATGAAACATCATCGACATTCGAACAGGAAATGCGAGAGTACCAACGAGCACTAATATCTAAAATCTATTTAATAATCGAATGCACATTCAACAATAGTCTATTACATTAAAGAAAAATTGATAAATGTTGCCGTTAATTATATAAAAATTATTGAAACTGCATTGCACTTATCGAACCAAGCGAGATATTCAAATTCGAAAATACAGAGAACCAGCGAGCACAATCACATAAAATTAGGAACATAGTTAATAGATATTTAAAACTAAATGTTTACTTTATACACGATTTAATTGCTCTTGTCATTTATTAAATAATATTTTTTTAAAACTTCGTTGTTATGAAACCTCATCGACTTTCGAACAGGAAATACGAGAGTACCAACGAGCACTAATATCTAAAATCTATTTAATAATTGACTACACATTGATTACTAGTTTATTACACTTAAGATAAATTGATAAATGTTGCCGTGAATTATATGACTCAACATGCTAGATATTCAAATTCGATTAAGATGCAGAATAACGAGATCAATCAAATAAAAACAAGACTATAATTTAACAAACATGTTATACTAATTAAGTTTTGTAAACAAAAAATCATTATTTTTGCCACTTACGATATAAAATATTTTAAAACTTTTTTAAATTTATTTTTGCTCCAATAAATTAGTATTAAATGTGCATTAAAATACTTAATAGGTTTTGATTCTTTTGTGCCAGATCGTACTCTCTAATTTCTACCCGATTATCGGGCCTGAAAGCATTGCAATAAAGTTTTAAAATTATTTATTCCATCAACGGCAGGCAACTTAAATTGTTTTAGAGTAGTAAATCAGTATCAAATGTCTGTTAAATTATGTTCTTGGTTTCTTATATTTGTGCTTATTGGTTCCCTCTATTTTCAAATTTTAAAATCTCGCGAGGTTCGAATACTCTGTTTCACTTTTACCCTTTTGAAAGGGTAATTAAAAATTTCCCAATTGAAAGTCGTACGTGGTTGCATATTTACGAATTTTTAAAAATTATTTTCTTCGTAACGCGAAGAGCAATTAAATCGTGTGTAAAAAAATCAGTATTAAATTACTAAACACTATGTTGTTGGTTATATATTATTGTGCTCATTGGTTCTCTAAATTTCCGAATTTGAATATCTGGCTTGGTTCGATAACTCGGATGCGGATTCAACAATATTTATATAATAAACGGCAAAATTTATTAATTTACCTTTAATGTAATAAACTAGTATTGAATGTGTATTTAATAATTTAATAGATATTAGATATTTGTCCGTGTTGGTACTCTCGCATTTTCTATTCGAAAGTCGTACGTGGTTGCACAACTTCGAATTTTTAAAAAAAATTATTACTCCCTAACGGCAAGAGCAATTAAATTGTGTAAAGAGTAAAAATTTAGTATTAAATAACTATAAACTATGTTGTTGGTTATATGTGATTGTGCTCGTTGGTACTCTATATTTTCGAATTTGATGATCTGGCTTTGCTCGATAACTCTAATGGAGTTTCAATAATATTGATATACTACACGACATTTAATAACGTACCTTTATAATTAATAAACGATTATTGAATGTGTATTTAAATATTTATTAGATTTTAGATATTTGTGCTCGTTGGCACTCTCGCATTTTCTATTCGAAAATCGTACGTCGTTGCATAATTACAAAGATTTAAAAATTTATTTTTCCGTAACGGCAAGAGAAATTAAATCGTGTATGGAGTAAAAAATTAGTATAACTAACTGAAAACTATGTTGTTAGTTATATGTGATTGTGCTCGTTGGTTATCTGTATTTTCGAATTTGAATATCTGGCTTGGACCGATAACACTAAAGCAGTTTCAACTATGTTTATATAATACACTAAAGCATTTATTAATTTATCTTTAGTGTAATAAACTATTATTAGATGTGTATTGAATTATTTAATAAATTTTATATATTTGTCCACGTTTCTACTTCCGCATTTTCTATTCGAAAGTCGTACGTGGTTGCATAACAATTAAATTATAATCTCTACATTAATCTATACAATTAAATCGTGTATATAGTAAAATAATAGTATTAAATAACTAAAAACAAATGTTGTTGGTTTTATGTGATTGTGCTCGCTAGTTCTCCGTATTTTCGAATTTGAATATCTGGTTTGTTCCGATAACTCTCATGCAGTTTCAACAATGTTTACATTATACACGATAACATTTATTAATTTATCTTTAGTGTAATAAACTAGTATTTAATGTATAGTTAATAGTATAATAGGTTTTAGTGATTCGTGCTCGTTTGTGATCTAAACTTTCCCATTCGAATGTCGTACGGGGTTGCATAACTACGAATTTTTAAAAAGTAAATTTTCCGTAACGACAAGAGCAATTAAATCGTGTATAGAGTAAAAAATTAGTATTATATAACTAAAAAATATATTGTTGGTTTGTGATTGTGCTCGTTCGTTCTCTGTATTTTTGAGACTGAATATTTGGCTTGGTCCTATAACTCTGATGCAGTTTCAACAATGTGTATATAATACACTATAACATTTATTAATTTATCTTTTGTGTAATAAACTAGTATTTAATTATTAATTATGGTTTAGTTATTCCTGCTCGTTAGTGCTCTAAAATTACCCATATGGAAATCGTACGTGGTTTTAAAACTACAATTTTTTTAATTATTTATTCCGTAATAGCAAGAGCAATTAAATCGTGTATGGAGTAAAATAATAGTATTAAATAACTAAAAACTATGTTGCTGGTTTTATGTGATTGTGCTCGCTAGTTCTCCGTATTTTCGAATTTGAATATCTGGTTTGTTCCGATAACTCTGATGCAGTTTCTACAATGTTTATATTATATACTATAACATTTATTAATTTATCTCAAGTGTAATAAACTAGTATTGAATGTGTATTCAAATATTAAATAGATTTTAGATATTAGTGCTCGTTGGTACTCTCGCATTTTCTGTTCGAAAGTCGATGAGGTTTCATAACAACGAAGTTTTAGAAAATTATTATTTAATAAATGACAAGAGCAATTAAATCCGGTATAAAGTAAAAGATTAGTTCTAAACATCTTTTAACTATGTTCTGAATTGTATGTGATTGTGCTCGTTGGTTCTCTGTATTTTCGAATTTGAATATCTCGCTTGGTTCGATAACTCTGATGCAGTTTCAATAATGTTCATATAATTCACAGCAACATTTATCAATTTATCTTAAGTGTAATAAACTAGTATTGAATGTATATTCAAATATTCAATAGATTTTAGATATTAGTGCTCGTTGGTACTCTCACATTTCCTGTTCGAATGTCGATGATGTTTCATAACAACGAAGTTTTAAAAAATATTTAATAAATGGCAAGAGCAATTAAATCGTGTGTAGAGTAAAAAATTAGTTCTAAACATCCATTAACTATGTTCTTAATTTTATGTGATTGTGCTCGTTGATTCTCTGTATTTTCGAATTTGAATATCTCGCTTGGTTCGATAACTACAGTGTAGTTTCAATAATGTTTATATAATTCACGGCAACATTTATCAGTTTTTCTTTAACCCGTTTATGCCCGAGTTTATTATTTTTAAATATTAATGCTTTTAGCAAATAAATTATGTCATAGGTGATATGTAGTAATGTTCTAAATGAAAATTATCATTTTTTTCTGTTATCATTTTCAAATTTTGGACTGTTTCAATATTGAAACACCAGGCACGAATGGGTCCACGGTTCTTTAATAAGTAAGGACACATCTATAATATTTTTTTATTTAAACTTTTATAAAATGCAACACTTTAGTTATTTGCGTAAGAAAAATAAATGCTAAATTATGTTGGAGTATGAAACAGTTTGAACAGTTTTCATGCTACTTTATGTTACATTTTTCACATTGCTTGGTTGTATTGTTATTACACATGGCACATCTTCCTTGCTTTCTGGCTGGTGAAATCCAGTGTCCTGTACCATCAAATCTCACAGAAGTTAATATGCGAGATATCAGTGACTTGCTACTTTTAGGTCTTCCACCTGATGAGGGTACAATTTTATTCTTTTGTAGATAATTTTGCACAATAGATCTTCTGAAAGAAAGGTGATCAATTTTTTGACCTTGCTCTGTCTTTCTAAATAGCTGCCAGCCATTGTGAATAGCGGTATCAATGCAGAACATAAACACAGGCCACCGCCACTTTTCGATCTAATTCCAATTCTATAGCACTCCAAATTTTCGTCCATTCTATCAACACCACCCATGAATTTATTATATTTTCCTACTGTGTTAGGTTGCACAATGGGAACTTTCTTTTTCTCATTTGAAACCCATCTATTAGCAGTTTTTAGAGTATGAACTGAGTCGCAAGTTCTTATTATGTGTACAATGCGGTTGTCGTGCCACTCCAAAATCAGACAGTTACTACTTTTTTCAACTCTGTAATCGAAAGTGCCTCTACCTTTTTTTTCTAATATTTTAGTTTCTTCAAGTGGACATTTTTCAGTTCGATTTTTGTTTATTGTTCCAGTGTAGCCTAAACCCAAATTTGCTAGATTACGTGCCAACGATAAGCTAGAGAATAGCCTGTCACCATATATTTTGAAAGAATTATCTTTAGGTAAACAGTGGATCAATTGAAGCACATGTTCTCTGAGACTCATTTCTTTTGGTCGGCTTTCATCTTTACCAGAGTAAGGATTGAATTGAATTACATACCCCAAACGGTCGCACAAACACCACATTTTGTAGCCATATCTAATGGGTTTACCGTGAATGAACTGCTTGGCTCCATGCCTGCCATAATACGGAACCATGATGCTCTCATCTACAGCCAAGTGTTCTTCGTAAATGCAGTATTTTGCGTATCGTTTGTTCAGTAAGGAAATCACAGGTGTTAATTTTGCAAATCTATCATTTTGTTTTAGGTCATTATTGTCTGCACAATGAGCATATTCTTTTAACAATTCAAACCTGTTCCTTCTCATTGCCGAACTGACAGCTTCGACTTATAAGTCTCTGAATCTGTTTCCCAAAACATTCTCCATCTTGGTATAATATTATATCCTGATAATATCAGAATTCCAATGAAACATTTTACTTCCTCAGACGAAAGGGTAAACGTGTAATCACCAGCCAAATGATTTTTCTCCATTTTCCTATTTCATAAACACCAGCCATGATCTGAGAACATGGACGATTGACAATGCACCGAGGGAACCGAAATTTTAAGTGGAAATAAATATAAATTCCCAAAAGGTTTCAGTGTTGCTAGTGTTGGACTGCTAAAATATATGCCAATCACATCGTTCAGATATCCTTCTCCGCATTCAAAACTGATTTTGTCTCCCAGTCGTCGCAAATTTGAAATTGTGATCCTTGAAAAGTTACTGGTAATATATAAATATTACTGGTTAATGAAACTATTAAGAATAAAATGTATAAGAGTTGTAAATATTAAATCTAGTTTTACATTAAAATATACGAACTGGTTTTGTGCATGTTTACAAAATAATATAGACAAAAATTACAATTTTTCCATTTTATTGTGTATGTAACTTATGACAGTGCCTTTTTTCTCCTTATTCTTGACTTTTTCGGTGCCTTTTTAGGCGCCTAAAAGACGATTTCTTAGTGCCTAAACATCCGATGTCTAGCAATCACCTTTCTGCTGAGCGTACAATACGAACATTTTTGTAAGAAAGTCCCAAATGTCATCAAAAAATATTTCAAAACATGACACTGGGTCATTTGGTACTGTAGTTATGTCACTTGTAATATTGAAATCTGTAAACCCAGGATTTATGTCAATTTTTTTCCACTTCTTTGTTCTTTCTTACGTTGGGAACAGACACGCGTAGATGGAGTATACTCTTGAATGCACTCATCACGGTGTTCAGAGCCAATTTTACTCTCTAGTTCAGTAACAGATGCGAGTCTTTCAGTCTCACTGAATCGCATAATTAGTGCCTCACCTTCTGCTCTAAGTTGGCTTCCTGGTAGGTTATTCAGTGTGCCGCCAGAGTCTTCATCGCCACTGTCCTCAGCACTGATACATCCATCTTCTGGAGGCATAATGAAGATAGATGCACTCGAGTAATCATTCTTCTCTTCCAGAATCGCAATTACTTGTTCTGTTGTTAATAATCTAAGAATAGAAATGATAAAATAGATTAATTGTAAAATAATTATTTATGGTACCGTTCGTGCCTGGTGTTCCAATATTGGAACATTTTAGAAAAATCGTTTTCAGCTCAGATAAATAATAATATTTTCAAAATTTTTTACTGTATTAATAAAAAGACAATATCATTAACTATACTCATAAAACAAAAAAGTTTAATGTAAAAAAATAACACGATATTTTTTACCTTTTATCATTCATGGTGCCAGCAGTGAAACATCGGCTCAATTAACCTTCTCCTCTCGGCGTACAAACGAGACCTGAAATCAATTCTTGGCACTATCGGAAAATTCGATCCCTCTGTTGAAGTTACAGGAACATACCCAAGCCTCCACGTGCGCTCCGCGATAAAAAAAAAGTCAGAGACAAAACCACTGTCGCTTGTTCCAATAATGGAACACCGGGCAAATATGGGTTAATGTAATAAACTTACTAGTTTAATTGAATTTACAAGTTTAATTTATATGAACTTACTAGTTTACTTTAATATGAACTTACTAGTTTAATTTAATTTACTAGTATAATTGAATGTGCATTCAATTATTAAATAGATGCAGTTTCTACAATGTTTATATTATATACTATAACATTTATTAATTTACCTTAAGTGTAATAAACTAGTATTGAATGTGTATTCAAATATTAAATAGATTTTAGATATTAGTGCTCGTTGGTACTCTCGCATTTCCTGTTCGAAAGTCGATGAGGTTTCATAACAACGAAGTTTTAGAAAATTATTATTTAATAAATGACAAGAGCAATTAAATCCGGTATAAAGTAAAAGATTAGTTCTAAACATCTTTTAACTATGTTCTGAATTGTATGTGATTGTGCTCGTTGGTTCTCTGTATTTTCGAATTTGAATACCGCGCTTGGTTCGATAACTCTGATGCAGTTTCAATAATGTTTATATAATTCACAGCAACATTTATCAATTTATCTTAAGTGTAATAAACTAGTATTGAATGTATATTCAAATATTCAATAGATTTTAGATATTAGTGCTCGTTGGTACTCTCGCATTTCCTGTTCGAAAGTCGATGAGGTTTCATAACAACGAAGTTTAAAAAAAATATTATTTAATAAATGACAAGAGCAATTAAATCGTGTATAGAGTAAAAAATTATTTCTAAAATTCTATTAACTATGTTCCTAATTTTATGTGATTGTGCTCGCTGGTTCTCTGTATTTTCGAATTTGAATAAGGGGCTTGGTTCGATAAATCTGATGCAGTTTCAGCAATGTTTATATAATACACGGCAACATTTATTAATTTATCTTTAGTGTAATAAACTAGTATTGAATGTGTATTTAATTATTTAATAGATTTTAGATATATCGTACTCGTTGGTACTCTCGCATTATCTATTTGAATGTCGTACGTGGTTGCATAACTACGAAGTTACAAAATGTATTATCTCATAAAAGAGAGGGGCAATTAAATCATGCATTGAGTAAAACAATAGTTCGATATGTTTTTAAACTATTACGTTAGTTTTATATGATTGTGCTCGTTTGTTTTCTCTATATTCCATTATTTTTTATTATATTCGGTGTTGCGTCATGCCTATTGAAATTGATTATTTTAGACTGAAAATACGTTATTATTAATTCCAATTTGTGGTAATTAAGTGGCAATTAATTAGCAATAAATGATTCGAGGGTTTCCGTTGATCTCTGACTCGAATTTAACTTATGAGTGTGCTTGCTTGACGTCAAGCTAACACACACCCGTTTTCTCCAAGAAAATAGTGCGAATTAATTCCAAATTGTGGCAATTAATTAGCAATAAATGATTAGATGGTTTCCGTTGAGCTCTGGCTCGAATTTAACTTATGTGTGTGCTGGCTTGACGTCAAGCTAGCACACACCCGTTTTCTCCACGAAAATACGTGCCAATTAATTGGCAATTAATTAGCAATAAATGATTCGACATCTTTCGTGTCGGTGTGCTGACTTGGCTGTTCCAGCTTGACGCACCTGTTTTGTATCTTCCCTTCCCTTCCCTTCCCCGAACGCGCGCTTGCTGGTGGAGCGCTGCGTGACCTACTGTGGCTGTCTGTTACATTCAAAATATCCGTTAAGAACTGGTCACAAAATAATTTAAAAAATCTCAAAAAAATCCTCAACTAACATACGACAATATGTATATCATTGGATTCGTCTTTTTATGATAGACTGAAAAAATATGTATGGCTCCTTTTGAAAAAACAAAGTTACCTCAAATATCTCGTAAAATACAAGTGATATAATAGAAATGAATACACGTATCAATTAGCCCTATTTTCCCATGTACTTTCGTGAAAACTGCATTTTAACATCTTCAACCGTTCAAAAGTTACAGGAGGGGCTAAAGTTTCGTGACTCACCCTGTGTGTGTGTATATGTGTGTGTGTGTGTGTGTGAACAAAATAATAATTTAAACAATAAATAACAATTATGAAAGTATATTTGATTAATAAACATTTTGTGAAATATTATTAACTAAAGTAACTTATTTTGTCAACATGTATGGATGGTAAACTATTGTTTTTTTATTGAAAATACCGGTATAACCTTTATGGACGTCCATACCGGTATAGTTGTCATATAGAGGTATTTTCCCGGTATAAAAGAATAAAGGTATTTGAAAAAGGTATGAAAAAATACCGGTATTTTTACCGGTATTCAATATCTTTTCGGTCCCTGTTCACTAGCAGAATCACAAGAAAAAACTATCCTTGTCTTCTCTTTAATATGTATTTACGGTATTTGAAGTATTTCTTACAAAAATACAGATTTCAAATACAAGTTTTTAAATATTTCTCAACCCTGTCTATAAACTATGTGCGATCAGCAATGTACTAATCTCAGTTCCCAGCTTGAGCGTAGTATTAATACTTTTGCCACGAGTAAGACCGGAAACATTTGTAGAATGATTTTGAGGCTTAATGTAAAGTACCTTCAAAAATTTTTAAAAAATGGTTTGAAACTCTCAAAGGCTCGAGTTCTTTCAGGTAGATTGGGGAATATCGATTTTGGAAAAAATCGGCAGAACGGTTTAGGCGTTAGCGTTGACCACAAACGGACAGACACGTTTTGGCGTCAGTCAATCGATTTTTAGGTATCAAAGACCCATAAAAAATGTATTTTCGCTACGCCACTAGTTAGAATAAGTAATATAGCAACAGGATTTATCCACTTTTACGTCACCAGGGCCCCGCAACCACGGCCCCTCGGGACGAGCAGAGAATCTTTCAAGCACTCTTCAATATCTTTACGTGAGGCATTTCTGAATTAGTATGAGACAATCTATGGTTATTGCTAAAAAAATCACAAGAAATTCACCAACTATGTCAACTCAAAATTCAAAATTAACCAAATATGTTTTCGGAAAGAATTTCTATCTAGGAAAGTCTATCAAGGAGACAAACGCCGTTTTGAGATCAAAAATCGAGTCGCAGGATAAAAGAGCTCGTGCGTAATTTCGGCTCATTCTTTCTGGTAGTGGAATGATAACGGAAGATCTTACAAGTAAAATGTATGTAAAAGAAGATGTTAGGACATGGAATATTGGTGATATCTACACAATTAGTTCAATTTTCTTTTAGAAATCAGTTTCCGAATCGGAATTGATATTTTGAGTAGTGCCTCAAATTACTTTTTGATGATATTCGAAGGAAGACGGAAATATGTGAACAAGATATATAGTTTTTTACGACTATTACAGATGATATGAGACCGTTTGGTTGTTATAGCATCACTAGTTTGATAAGTGGAGAAAAATATTTTGAGATTGAAAGGGACGAAAGCATAAACCGACTGCCCGGCTTGCCTGCCTGAGAGCGCGGCCTTCTCCCGTGCTCACATCGTGATTGCCCTAAAGACGTCGTCGCTACATAATTATTTTGTATTTGAACACAAATCGAACACGTTTAATTATATCAGTTAACTTCAAATTATCCGAGCAAAAATTAATTTATTCATTCGTGCTAAAATATGTTCTATATTATTACGTATTATTCCTCACACTGTATTGTCATCTGCGATCACTGACAATGCTACATGAAGACATACAGGGTTGCTTTCACTCTAGTTGTCAATATGTTCAGATACCATCCGCCTCAGTCAGGCTACCCGACTTGCCTGTCTGAGAGCACGGCCTCCTCCCGTGCCACAGGCCGCCGGGTTTGGCCGTGTCGAGGGAGCCCCCAAAAGGGTCGAGTGACGCAACTGCGTCGAGCGTTAAGGGGGGGTCAGGTATTTGTTTATGGGCTTATAGCGCGTGTCAATCATGCAAATCGGATGAATAGGAGCGGCGTAAAGTGAAATTTCGGAAAAATACCTGACCCCCCCTTCCCGCTCGACGGTTGCGTCACCCGACCCTTTTGGGGACTCCCTCGACGCGGCCGAACGGCCAAGCCTGCGGCTTTAGGCCGTGCTCTCAGACAGGCAAGCCGGGCAGTCGGGTAGCCTGACAGGCGGATGGTATCTGAACATATTGACAACTAGAGTGAAAGCAACCCTGCATTTGTAGCATTTGTCAGTGTCAGTCATTTAGCCTTAAAACTATAATCGAGGTTTTACTATATTGGAGTCATAGCTGCTGCTGCTGCATTTTTTTTTTTCTTTTTCAAAATGCTGTGCTTAAATGTTAACCAACAATATCATGAACTTCTTCAGAGCTATAATATTATAATGCATGAACCTTTAACAATGTCAAAAGTATTTATCACTGTATGATTTAGAATTATCTTTTTTACTGGTAGATGAACTTTTAGGCATTAAAAACATGAACTCTGTGTGGTGGAACTCACAACATACAACCAATATACCAAATTCAATATTACGATAAAATGATTATTTACTATTCAAGTCAACAACATCAATCTAAAAAACCTGTGAAATTCCTTTATAAAATTGTGTAATGTTATAAAATGTATGTTGTGTATTGTGTAATGTAATAAAATGGTGTAAATGGAATGTTCAAATTGTATCCCTGGAATTAACCAGGTAACAGTTTTAACATTAAATTAACATTTTCTTCATTGGTGACAACGGTGACTAACTTATAAATTCTATTATATGTTTATTTTGTTTACTTGTTTACTTACTTGCTTAATTGTTTACTTTTTAATTTTTATTCTTGGTGTTATCTGTGCATATTTTAAAGAAATAGGGTTTAAATATTTACAAAATAATTTATAAATTGTGATTTAGGTGTACTAGCAATTTGTAATATACAATGCAAAGGATCCAGTGCCCATCTCACTTTCAGTAACCTGTACCCTCACCATCCTGTACTGAAATACTCATCGCTTTATTTATTTTGCAAGTTTTCTGTTTTCACTTAAAATACAGAGATTCTTATCATCATTTTGTATGAATAAAACAAGAGAACTTTCAAGTCATTTTTTCTTTTTCCAATTTTCTTTATAGCCACTACATAAAGTTATTTCCTTTCACTACATTTTTTAAGAGTTGGTAAAGGATGCTCTTGTCATGAAGGTTAAGCTCCTTTATCAGAGAATCAAAGAAAATTCTCTCACCTGTTCTGAATACAACCCAAACATGTTTTTTTCCTTTTTCAGCTACAATTTATTGTACAAATCACAATATAGAACTGCACAATATTGTATAAATACCCAACTAATTTCTTCAATTTCTGCAACATTAAATTAAGTTTAAAATAACCAGCCATGTGAAAAATTGGGATGCAAAAACAAAATTCAGCAGCATTACTGACAAAATATTTACATTCAGTCTTTTACAGAAGACATTTATAGAGTAATCACCACATGAAAAACTATTAATTTCGAAGTTTCCTTCCAATTGATGTAGATCCTTATTTCCAGTAGCAATTCCTCATGACAGAGATAGCATTATTGTTTATTCAGATTTACAAGACTGACAGTAAAACACTGTCTGTAAAACAAATTGGTTTTTAAAATACAAACAAAAAATATATTGCTGTTTTTTCCTCAAAGAGAATGACACACATTTAATTAAAAAGCAACAAATAATGAAAACCACAAGCCATGAATATTGTGAAAAAAGAAAAAATGTATTTTCAAATTATCTCAAACAAGTTAACTGCAGTGATGCTCAAATTCTGATAAGAAAATAACGGAATAAAGTACTTGAAAAATTGTGTTGAGAAAAAAATATTATCTAATCCAATAATTAAAATCACTAATGTTGAAGATGATTTCACTATTGCAAGTGCTAAGTTAGCTTCAATGAAACAAATTATTGAAGTTTGTAATGTGGAGGATATAAAAGTTCATGTAAGAATACATGATCTAGGTTGATCTAAAACCAAGTCTTTATCATAAAATTATGTTTGTGGGATACATTTACATTGAGTGTCAGATACAAAGTTTATGAGGATCTAAACCTCAATCACTGGTTTAAATGCAATGGTTGTGGCCACAAAGCTAACAGATGTAGGAATGAAATCTCATGTAGCTATTGTGCTGAAGAATATGATGGAAAAGATAGCATTGTGAAAGAACAAAGAAATTTGTTAATTGCTTACACACAAATCAAACATACAAAACCAAGTATGGTTGAGATCATTGTGTGTTTGATAATAATCTCTGCAATAGTTAAAAGAATTTTAAAAATTCAGCTATTTTCAAAATACAAAACTAACATACTCGTATACTTAAAAAAAAATACAAAAACTAACATCCAGAAGACCATTAAATGCCATTTTGCACAATGAACTAAGTCTTTAACTGTATTTCATGTTAATATCATAAGTATAAACAATATTTTAATCAACTACAATAATTATTAGCATTGTGCTAAATAAATCTAATATAATTATGTGCACAGAAATATTAAAAATAATTCAATAGCTTTTATGAGATTGAAATTTATGAGGTATTTTATGTCAATAGCAATTGTGATAAAAATTATGCATTTTGTGTATACATTAAGTCCAGTATAAAAAAAATTCAAAAAAATAAATTAAAATAGGTATGTAAAGTGCCATAGCTATGGAACAACAGATATGGGAACTATCCTTGTTACATCTTTCATAGATCACATGGATTCAGCTGATGCTGAAAATTTTATTAAGAAATCGAAGTTTTCCTTTAAATGAAATAACAAAGGTAAACAACCATGTAATTGTAGGAGATGAATATATATTGAAACAAGCAGCAATCAACATTTGAATAATTTGCTTTCTTATGGATAAACATCTAACATTAATAGCCCCACACAGAAAATTCAGAATCCTGTACTGACCATGTTGTTGGTACATTTTGTAGGGAAATAGAGACCAAGATTGTGTGAAATTTTGATTTAACTGACCATAAAGTAACTATACTTAATCTGGTTTCTGTCAACAGAGACAAAATCACTGCTGGCGCTAGGAAAGAGGCGACCGGGCTATCACCTGGCACTCCGCAAGTCAAGGGGCCCAATGATGGGACTGATGGGGGGGGAAAATTAGTAAAAAATTGAAAAGAAATTAGAACTCAAGGAAATAGTTATTGTAATTTTATAAGCTGCAGTAGAGTAATTTGATATTTTATAAAATTTTTAATTAATTTTTTACTTTAAATTGTTAATTATAGTCATCACTTGTTAATTATAGTCATTACTCAGAAACTTTCCCCATACGTGAATGATACACGAGTATATAGGAGCTGTGACGTTAGTACAGATCACTTCTTAGTTCTTTGTAAACTTAAAATCCCTAAGAAATGGATCCACAGGAAAAAAACGAGCGTTAAGCAAAATAAACCAATTGTAAAATATACCTGCTACAACAAGAGAGTATAAGAAGATTATACTGCTCGCGATTGCTAACTTCTCTTGATCAAAGAGCAATCAGTACAGATGTAAATGTTGAATGGCAAGATTTTAAAGAGCTAATATTACAAGTAGCAGAAGAAGTCTTAGGTAAAAGACCAAAAGCAAGGAATAAGAATGGTGTTCAAAATTGGAATGAAGAAATACAGGAAATTGTTGATCAAAAGAAAAAGGCTTACCTGCGGTATCTCCAATCACATTCTGTGGAAGACAAAATAGCATACAAAAATAAAAGTGCCATTGCTAAGAGAAAAATTAGAAAGATAAAGCGGGAAAGTTGGGATAGGTATATAAGCGAGATCGAACATGACTGTCATGGATCACAAGACACTGCCTATAAAATAATGAAGTATCTAAATTCGACAGAAAGAGATACACTAAAAATTAACATCTCGAGAAAGAATGGCTTACATACTATCAGTTGCTGTGGACAAATACAGAGACTCCTGAAAACCCCTTATCGGAAACAATAATAGAAGCGGACCCCATTGAACTCGACGAACTGAACAACATACTTAAAACGTTCAAGAATAAGAAGTCACCGGGAACTGACTGCATGAATGCTGAGCTACTAAAGTATGCACCAAATGAAATAAGGAGGAGATTCCTCGAAATAATTAATATGTGTTGGAAGAGATATACCATTCCCGAAGATTGGAGGAAAGGAATTATATGCCCTATCTTCAAGAAAGGTAGCAGACAGGATTGTCAAAACTATAGGGGAATAAGTCTTCTCAACACAACACATAAGATATATGCTAAGATAATAACTCGGAGATTGAATATAATTAATGAGCACATGTTATTAGAGGAACAGTGCGGTTTTAGGAAGGGTCGCTCATGTTCCGACTGCATATTTGTAGTGGAACAGCTAATACAGAAGAGACGAGAATTTAACTTACCGACATATATACTATTTATAGACAACGTAAAAGCCTTCGACAAAGTGTCGCCAAAGAAACTCTGGGAGATAATGCATAAAAAAGGATTCCCTGCCCACCTAATAAGAGCAATACAAAGCCTCTACTACGACACTAAAATATGCATTGATAAAGGATCTCAAGGAAGTAATACACTTGTAGAAATAAATCAAGGAGTCAAACAAGGGTGCCCACTTTCGCCAGCTCTATTTAGTATATATATAGATGAGATTGTCCGGCAATGGCAAGGGCAATTGAAAACACATTTTAAAATAAAGGACAAATCTCTAAATACTATATTGTTTGCAGACAACCAAGTTATTTTTAGTAGCTCAGAAGATGAATTACAAATTGCAGCACACAAACTAAATGAACAGGCAACCAAATATAATATGCAAATCTCCACTAGGAAAACAAAATCAATGGGCTTTGAAGGAACAAACCACATGAGATGTAAAATTGTGATTAATAATGAACCCATAGAACAGACAAACAATTTTACCTATTTAGGCTTCATTGTGTCTTACTGCCAGAAAAATGACATAAGTCGGAAATTAAATAGATTCTATAACATGTGTGGGACAACAAGAAGAACATTAAAAAATAAAACTTTAAAAACCATGCAACTCAAATTCTACAAAGCAATGGCAGTTCCCATGCTAACTTATGCATGCGAAAACTGGACAATAAATAGAACAGACAGACGAAAAATAGAAAGCGCCGAAATGAAATTCTTACGTTCAGTAGCAGGTTACAATATCTTAGATAGACAATATAATGATGACATCAGAACCGAACTGAATATATACAATCTGATGGACAGAATCCAATCATTTAGGAGCAACTGTCATGATCATATCCAACGCATGCCTCCAAACAGACTTCCCAATATAATGTACACGTATAATCCTAAAGGAAGAAGAAATGTTGGCCGCCCGTTAACAAGATGGAGAGACTCACTCTCTTGATGTGGAAACAGACCTTAAGGCCTAAATCCATGAAGCAGAAGAAGTCATTACTTGTAAGGTAGGACTCATTCCAATACATTTATGTTTCATATAAGAGTTACATTTATTTTATGTATGTACCTATGAAATGGAAAAATGTATGTAATCAAATGGCGCTAACATTAAAATACATTCTATTGACATTCTTATTTATTATTTCATGTATTTAACATGTAAGTGATATTATTAAACACTCACTAAACATAACACATTTGTTTGGCGTTTTGAACTCACCATGAAAATTGCATTATTTTATCACTAAACTCTTACTTAAAACTATTATTTAAAATATATTTCCAAACACTTTTTCTAGCTTAAATGTTGTAACTTTTATTATTCATTGAAATAAAATAACTCGTATAGTTTCTTGATACAACTTTCACATTTTTAATTTTTTCAAGGAGGGGGAAGGGGGCTACGTTTCAGCTTTGCCCTGGGCCTAAAATTGTCTAGCTCCAGCACTGAACAAAATATAAGTCATGTGGTTCTTAAGTTTAGGTCAATACAAAAAACCAACCCTTTACAATGCCAATGTTTCAGCCATTTATTCGGGCTTCATCAGGGCTACAATAATAAATAGATGTTACTAGGGGTGGACTTTAATGAAATGTCATTTTTTTTCTTTTCTCTTTAGAACAATGCTGTTTAGTATAGAAATTCATTTTATGTTATGACAAAAGGAAATGACCCATTTTTATAGGTCATTAGTTTGCATTTTTTGGGTGGATTTCGACTAATAAGTTATTTTTTACCTTTTTCCGTCTTTTTTAATGGATTTTCTCCTGATTTCATCGATTTTAATGTCATTTTTAAAGGTACTTGCTTTAAACAATATTTACGAGATGTAACACAATGTTCTTCACAGAATAACTCTGTACAAACTCAATACAAAAAAAAAAAAAAAAATCAAAAAATGTCACACTTAAGACTACATATGATATGTATAGAGAGAGATACTTTGAAAGTAACTCTGGAATTAGCTTCGGATAAATTTTGTAACTATATTGTGCAAAATAGCTCCAACAATATTAACTCACTTTGGAAAATTATAAACACACTACTTAGAGTAGCTGTTCTATCAAACCAATACAATTATTTTTCTACGAGCGCAAATACTTATCCGCAAAATGATCTAGACAAAGACAACTTTTTTAACAAACTCTTTGTTGAAATAGGCCCTAAGATGGTGGAACAGTTCAGAAATTCTGGACAAGGTGCAAATATTGATACTGTTAACTCAAATTTGAAATCCCCTTTTATACATCTGTCCCTTGAGACTGAAGTAGTAGAGATCATAAAAAATTTGAAAAGTAAAAAAGCTGCCAGGTGTTCTTCCAGGTAATTCAATTGCAGTATTAAAAGTTGTTTTGCAATACATAGTACAGACATTAACAAATTTAATTAATGCTTCCTTTGAGAAAGGAATTATCCCAAATAATTTTAAAAAGGCTGAAGTCATTCCCATCTTTGACGTGCAAAATGAATGTAAAGCTACTAATTCCCAGCCAATATCTTTGAATATTGAGTAGAAGTTTCAGTGTTATACAATATGCTCCACCCCAAAACTATGATACCATTAGTTACTATTGACCTAAGCAAGGCATAGTATATCAGGCAAATTACAGATAGCTCCCAACCGCATATGGTATGGAGTATGGTATCGTAGATTAGAGTGGAGTATATGGTCTAACACTGAAATCTCTACTCAATATTCAAAAATGAATCTTCTAAATTATATATAGGGAAAGTGTGAAATGCAACTGATCAGATTTTTACGGAAAATAACTAAATTAAGAAATCTTTTTAGTGTAAAAATATTCTTTACTGAAAGGGCATTGCTTGCCAACTTTGAAAACTTCCAAGACAAATATCTTAAGATTGAAAACAGAAACTTAACACTAGTTCTGCCGAAAATTAGAAAATAAATTAGTCGATGTAATCATATGTTAAGATCCAAAATTTTTAATACATCAAAAGTTAAGACCAAAACTGCAGTTATCAATACGTATAATAAGAATAAGCTAATACAAAATTGGATTATTGAATTACTGTATGACAATCTAATCTTTCTTCCAGCCTGTATAACGGTTTAATTTATTTTTTTTCTAAACTTTTCCTCCCCCTTACTCAAAAAAAGGTCTTGAATTCAATAAGAAATGATGTGAATACACCTTTTTCGAAACAAAAATAAAGGCAGGTATATGCACAGATTCACCTCAGCATTAAACATTTTGAGATACATTTAAATTTGTTAAATAAACTCCTTTTACTTTGAAAATTTAGCACAAGATGTACAGATAACATTTTGCAACACCAATTAAAATTGTTAGTTTGTCATTAAGACTTCATTTAAGTGTTTAAAATACCTGAGATTTCTCTAATAATTTTTCAAGAAATAGATAAACAAAACAATCTGAATATTGATACCATTAGAAATTCTCCATAAATCTAATGGTCTCAAGAGATTGAAAAAACATTAAACATTTTCACAAAAAAAATTAATAATTAAAATAAAATAGTCTAAAATTATTAATGGGTATATAAATCTACTTCAAGTTGTTTTTCAAAAGCTCTTACCAGCTTACTATTCATAAACATAATTTCACCTGAAGGAAGGTACTGATTAACTATCAATGAAACTGTTTCTATATTTGTTAATGGAACTACAGGATTTGATATAAACTGCAGATGTGTCTCCAGCTGAGTGGTTATAATGTCTAATACATTTTGAGCTTGAAGTAAGTTCTCACACTTCTTACAAACTAACACAAACGCCAAATTTCCCACACTTTGCCACACAACAGAAGCAGATACCGATGATTCTCGCTTCCATTTCCTTTCAATAAACATTCCCCGAACAGAAGCATCTTGATTATTAAGAGGTAACAGTGAATGTTTTAGTTTCATTGAATACTGCATACAAACTTTATTTGTTATTAACTGCAGAAAATCACTTCTCTCCACAGATGTTTCAAAAAGTTTTGTGGCGCGATTTGTGCTCTTGAGAGAGTCAGGATCACAATTAGTTCGCAAGGCAGTGTTTATTTCTTTCTCGAAGTCTCCATTTGATTTACTAGTAGCTGACATGTTACCCTGAACATAATAACAACTGTAAAATCGATAGAACAATACATCACAATCCTTAGAAGACAGTGTTTGAATGAGAAATGCATACACCATTGTTCGTTAGTTAATACAGCAATGCCGAAATCATAACGATACTATTCAACGTCGGAACAAATACAGTTCCGTGTGACCACAACCTATGAATCACAGAATGAAAAATCATGATTATCATGCGGGTAAACAGAAATCTTGTTAGTGTTACTATATTGTTAACATACACTATCCCGAACGCCAATTCCGAGTATAAACGCGCAGGAAAATTCACGAGGGCAATTATTCACTGGATATCTGATTACATTTCATAACATAGTATTAAACCTGTCATGATCCTTTAATCATCAACTCTCCCACGGCCAACCACTCTCGTGGCACTTTAAGGTCACGAGCTGGACGGAGAGGTGGACATTGGCATCCAATCGGGAGCTTCGTTACTTTGGAACTCCCGATGGAATGACAGTGTTTCTCATGCTAACACGTGATCTTGATGTGCTACTACATTTCAATTGGAGTGTTGTTGCCATGATGGGAGGATCAGTCGTATAGACAATAGTATGGTGGAAATAGACTGTAGATATATGACAGTAGGTAGCATATATGACTATTTTACCATGCTAGAGAGGTCGATAACGACAGTTAGACGAAGATATTATAGGTCCATGGTGGAAAAGATAGGTCGACTCTTGCGCATCGTTTCCGATTTCAACCAATGAGTTTCAAGCACCAGTTTGCGTTATAGTATTACCGGGAATTTTAAATGCAGCCAGATATCAAAATCATCTTCATACAAGTCAATGAAGCAGATAACTATACAATTTCTTTAAAACATTACGTCTTAAAAGTATTATAGTCAAAAGTACAAGTCAATTGGTGCTCAAAAGAGCCCGATACAGGAAAAAAATTCGGGAAGTTCTTTTCTCAACAGTTCTGGATGTTTTTGAGGGTGCTGGATTCGAATTTGTTTGCCACTTCAAAAAAGGACGGTTTCACAGAGGAAATTTAAAAAATAAAATAAAATAAAAATTTCGCTCTGTTTTTAGTTTTTTGCTTATATCTTCAAAACTGTGCGTTTTATCGAATCAACTGTTATCTACAAAATTAAAGTAGATACAATTTCCTACAAAATGCATACTTGAACTTTAAATTTCTGAAAAACGGTTTGGGCGATAGAACGCGCCGAAAACCTTACTTTTTTAACCTCTGGCCAAAGCGGGAGAATAGAGCTGTCGAGAATGACGTCACAACGTTTGGCGGGAAAGCTGAACTCGTGGCTCATTGCAAAGTCGCAAGCCTTTCACCACTGAGATCCGGGTTCGATTCCCGTCGAATCTCATGTGAAATTTGTTCCAACAAAACGAGTTTGGCTGCTTCACAAGGGCTAGTCCAACCCCTGTGAAGTGCCCTAAACCCTACCCGTATCCTTATTCCTTCCTAATTCTGGCCGCTGGGTAGTGACGCAGGAGCGCGCGGTAGGAGGCGCGTACGCGGAGATGCTACCTGGCGGTCCTCTTGACAACCGACTGCGACGAGACGCGACAGACTATACTAACGGAGGATTACTCCAAGCGCTATTAGAGGAGGATTACTCCAAGAAGCGCGAAGCGCTCAACACCCCCCCAAGGGGTTTAGAGACGCGTTGCGTCAAAATAGACGCAACAAATTTAAAAAAAAAAAAAAAAAAGTGTTTGGTAGCAACCTCTGTTGTGAGCCTAAGCGATTCCTAGAGAATCACTAAGTTTTTGGCTGTATTATACGGTTGCCGAGGTGCGTGTGTCTTATCACATTTGCTATTTACAATTAAATTTGATATGTTTCGGTTTATTTAGGTTCTAGCTGCGAATTTCGTCGACAAATTGGATTTGAAAAGCACTATTTTATCAACACACGTCAAGTCGTTACCTCTTCTTTCTGAAAACGGTTAGAAGTAAATATTATCATGACCTTAGCGATGATGCTAAGGGGTTGCTTTATAATAAAATGAAATGTACGAAACATTTAGTTCTACGTGCCCTTTCATCGGTTAAGAAATAACAAATTTTAAGCCCCTGTGGTATTAGCGTAGAAGAGACTCCTTCAGTACCGGATTTAAGATGTGGGTGGCCCGGGCCCCAGTGTGGTGGGAGGCCCATTGTTTCATGGTATTGCAAAATGTAATGCAAAATCACGAAATGAAACGAACACAAGTTTATTTACAAAATTGATTTTGTAAATAAGAAACGAATGAGATGAACACAAGTTTACATACAAAACAGAAAATCAATTTTTCATTAGAAGTTTAGTATAACAACTAATAAATAAAACATAATTTATAACTAATCACTTTATAACAATTTCAATTCATGCACTTTCCTTGATTTTCGTGCTGAAAAAATGCTGATAATGTCACTTAAGTCCAATTCACGCAGTATATCTGACTCGATGCTCATGATAGCCAAATTTACAAGTCGTTTCTGCTTCAAGGATGTTCTTAATCGGTTTTCAATTAATTTGTGTCGTGAGAAGGAGCGCTCGCCGCTGCAGTCTGTTACCATCAAAATTAGTTACATCCTATATTACTTGTTGCAGGTTAACTAAAAATATAATTTCGATTTTTTTTTTTCTTTTTGCTACGAACCGACATATTACGAATTTAAAACGGGTACTGGAACCTGAACGAACTTCCGATTTACGAGTTGGTGGTAAGTGTAAAGACCTATGAACAGTTCTGTTTATTTCCGATATTATATCACTGTGCTAATTTAACTACTGAAAGATTTATTGCATTTCTGTGACGGGTGATGATTCCGTTGTTTTGAACATTACAAGAACTGTGCACACTGGGCCAAGAAGAGCCGAAACCTGGCCAAAACTCCCCTATCCAAATTCCCGCGATTCCACGGATGGAAATGGTTGGAAATTGAAAAAATTCTTAAGAGAATGCTCATAAACATGTAATATCATTTGCCGTTCAACATAAATAGATATTTATATTTTTAATGCGATTGTTTCCTGTCATTTCATCTTCGCTGCTTGAACTACTTTCACTATCCTTTTCTTTCGAGATAAGGGAAGTAAATACATCCTTATCAATAATTTATACAAATCATTCATTTCTTTTGGAGTTGCTTTACAGATATAACTTTTTTGCATTGAAGTTGTTGTCAGAGTGCTTCATAACTTTCTGTCCACCATAGTCAGAAGCATGTCGTGGAAACATTATTACAAAGAAGGCCGTCAATCGTAAGTGGACTGAAGTTATTTAGTTTGATTTTGCAGAAATTATTCTTCATTTTTAATTAGCTGAGCTCTTTATATTCACAACTGAAGCTTAATCGCTCTGTAATAATGAATTAATGGAGGTTGATGATTGCGTGTTGACCAATAAAGATCATCAGTAGCACACTGAATCGAACGTCTGTTCTTTGACTACCACACGCACCTTATTTTTCTGCCACTGGTTGGAGTTCTCAAATTCCCTTCATCAGCTGACCTGCGTCTTTTGCCGTAGCTCAGCTGATGAAGGTTCGGATGACGCTTTTTGGGCGGTGTAGATCAGCGTGGGTGAAGAATAGTTCAACGTAGCGTTTTTATATTTTTCTTCTTTTGCCCCTTTGAAGTCGATATTTGCTTCAAATAAAGTCGATGGGCGTCCAAAGTTTGAAGAATCTTCAGAATCTTGTGGTGTAGGAAATCAGATAGCCAAATAAATCTTTCATTCAACCAAGCTCAATTTTCTTTTAAAAGCTTACCACTTTTTCTATTGCATTTGTCCCACCAGGCAAACGCTTTATTACAAACATTGTGAGTTCGCCCTTCCTGTAAATAGCTCAGATATTCAGAATCAGATCATAGCTTGATATTTTCTCAGTATCAATAAATTGACAAAGACGAGTAATTACTTACGGTATTAGGTGTCGCGACCACCGGGAGCTTCCGTTAGCGTTTCACATACCTCATTTTTCAGAAACGCCTAAAAAGAAGCAATGTTTGTTTTGTAATAAATCGTCTTAGAAAACTAAAAAATGGTATTTACTCTTTTAACGGTCATTTCCACACAATTTCTTCTTCTTACGATCTAAATGCGCAAATTTATATTAATAATAATAACTTAAAAATTTATTCACAAAAATGGAAATAGTCTTTACCAGAAAATAAGAAAACCTCCCTCTCCAATTTGAGATATTGAGCAGGACGATATCTTGTAAAGTGGCTGGTAGTATCAATATGGGCTTTCTGATTCACATTCGTCATGACCGAAATCCTTCTTACTAACTCTATGCCGAAATCAGAAGCAAACTGTGCTCTACTTTGCAGCCCTGTTCCGAAGGCTTCGAACGGTGCATTGAATTTCTGTTTATGTAAAAGGTGGACATTAGTCTCAAGATAGGCGAAATCTGAGCTTCAGGAGTGTAATTTGAGTTTTTGGACTTTTGGCCAGCTTTGAGGCATTTCTGGCTCACGGTGCTGTGTATCGAATAGTTTTAAATTTGTGTTTCAAATCTTACTCTATTTCCTAAGACAAATTTTGAGTTAATATCTTTTATCTATTTACGGTAAAGTACAGTCTGCAGGTTGTATTAAACAGTTGCAGCTTACGTGGACGAAAATCTACGTAATCACATTGCCAAATTTCGTTAGTATAGTGCTGGCCAGCTAAAAAGACCAGCTAACGTAACAACTTTTGAAAAATATCACTACCGAATGAGAACATGTATTCATTCTCGATTTAGGGTAGTTTTGTTTCGAATTGTGGTGGTAAAAGCCGCTGCCAACCTTCACACAATTACGCTCTATATATGTTTACGTAGTAGTGATATCTTTTCTATTTAAGTTTGCAACAAAAAATTTACTACTTCCGTAGATTCCGCCAACATTAAAAGCCATTCATGTGAAGTGTGCTGTGCCAATTTGCTGTTTTTGCTAGCGATTTGCCTTTAGCGGTTTGCTGGTTTTTGTGAATTAGCATTTAATCGTTTCGCGCTAGGCTCCTATTATCGAACAAGTGTCACGCACACTTGTTCGATTAATGGGAGTGGCAAAAGTATTACAGGTAAGATTAATGTGCATTTTTCTAAATCTTATCTTTTAATACTGACAAGTGTAATTTTTCTTAATTAAAATAGTGATGAGTGTAGTTGTTGATTATCTTTAACTATTATCATTAGTCATGTATTAATAGTAATAAATCCAATTTTCTTTTTTCAAGTTATTGAGTGTGATGTTTGTTGAAACAATTATCAACAAACACAAAATACAAGAAGCCCTGACCACACCCAAACAGAACTGCAAGAGACAATTTCCTCTGAATGAAGGTGACAGTGAAATAACTTTTGTTCATTAAGGGCAAGTTTAATTTTTGCACAGATTTGAAGAGGGGACTAGGATTAATGTGATGCTATGAACAGTGAGAATTTTGAAGGGAAATGCATTATTAATTTTTATTATGGTCACAGTAATAAACTCATTCTTAAAACAATATTTATATTGTTTTTGCAAATTTCCAAAGGTGGGTCCAAGGTCAGTGAATTTCGGACATTAAAAATTTGGGGCCTTGCCTAATCATTATTGACCATACTTCATTTGTAGTAGATGGAAAAAATTATTTGGTGGTAAGTGATCATTAAAGATTAAAGGTTTAATTTGAAATATAAATTATTGTAATAATAAATTTTTATAGAGGTGGTTACAACAAGGCATGGTGACACCAACATAATACCACTGTTGTTCTCTTGAGGCAAATATGCACGTTTAAGTAGTCAATTAAAAACATTTGCTCTCATATAATTTGCATATTTAAAATGTTGAATAAAGAAAATATATTTGAGATGGATTGTTTTCTTTTTTCTAGATATGTTGTTGACAAACCTTTGGAAAATAAGGTGCATCAAGTATTTTGCCATCCTCCATACCACTGGTTTATCAATGCCATAGAACAAGTATGGTCTGAGAGAAAATGTTGTAGTTTCAAGGTCAGGCAGTGGGATTGAAAGAATTAAACAGGTTTGGGAGGAAGCATTATATCAGGTGCGCCTAACATTTCTAAAAGAATATTTAACTCATGAACATTTCCATCTTCTTGATATTGATATAAGGACTTAATTACAGTTACAAAGACTTGAACAAAAATAATAATAGTTTTTAAAATTAACTTCTATAAATTAAAATATTCTTCTTCTTCTTATTATTGTTATTAATTATGTTCACATCTGAATCCAGGTATTTTACAACAATTATTTTTTGTATTTTGTTGCTTTTCTTTGTGTAGCCCATATTACTTATAATTATATTTATTATTTTCAATATTTCTCTCAGTAATTTTAATTTTAATATGGAATCCGATATCTAATTTTCCTTTTTGACACATATCCTTGTAGGTGACTCCATTAAAGTGGAACAATTATGTGTAGCACACAGAAAGAATAATAAAGAACATTGGGGGAAAGAAATCCAAGAATTTCAAAAAGTTTATTTTTAATTTTTTTATTGGAGCAAGTTTTGTTGACACAATTTTACATAATAATGTTTTTCTTTAATCATCAATAGAAATTATTGATTTTGTAATATCTTAAACATGGTTTATCTCTAGACATTTGTTTTAACCCTTCAGAAGAATAATTTCCCATACAGAGAGGATCATACAATGTATTCAATTTACTTCATTATCACCATTATCATTATTATTCCAAATCATTCTTAGTTTCCACACAAAAACTTGTCTTGTATATATATATATATATATATATATATATATATATATATATATATATATATATATATATATATATATATATATATATATATGTAAATGGTCTTTTTAATTTTGTCTCAGTTTTTTGTGGCTTTATGTAACATTATTTGATGCATTTGTGACATTATTTCTAAAACTGGCTTTGGGCAAGTGGCACCATGTTTCTCTCCTTAAATCCCACATGCATTTTTAATTTCTTTAACACAACACCCTAATTTTAATGCTGAAAATAACCATTGTCTTGCCTTGAATATTTTCACAATTCCTATAAGCATAACAAGAGTGTGTACTGGTGTAATTAGTATATAAATCTTGTACTGCTTGGCTGCCTATTGGGTATTTTTTGGCATGCATTTGTTATCGAAACCAGTGTATGAAATATTTTCATTTTAATTATTTAACAAGTGAATGAGAGGGTTAACTGGTTTAATTACTGCATGTTTAGGTAGTAGTTTATAGAAATGTAGTTACCATAACATAGCAGAAAATTGAATATTATTGTGCAACTATATATTTACTGTGTCATTTATATTCATTGTAATATTCCTGTTTCAATAAATAACTTAAAAAATCAAAAAGTTCTATTTATTACCATAAATATCCCGATCATAAGTATCACACCCTGTTGAAATGGAGAAGAAATACGTATAAAGAAGAAGACTCACTGGTAACAACAGACAAGTTACTGAAGACTTAGTTGCATTAATGATGATTATCTATTTTTTTAAATTTACTTTTAAAGAAGGTAATGAATAATTAAACAGTTAAATTAAATGGATGCATTTGCATTAATTTTGACATCACGTGACTGTTAGAAACAGTTCATTATGTCACTTAAAAATTACCATATATTACACCTGAAAAACAAGTAAACAAATTATAATGTGCCGCCTAAAATACTAACGTTGTCTCGACTCTGAGCTTCTGGTAAAACAGACCAACACTAAGCAGAGATTAAGCACGCAGACCAACAATTAAAACTGCAACTGAGAGAAACAAATGTAACACTTTTTGAAATTAATTTACTCCCAACAAAACACTTCACCTGGCATGGTCTTCACATGAACTTTGCTGGAAAACATGCAGCCGGTAAACAAGCTTGCACAATACATCACCAATTCCAGTCATATGCAGTCTCCTGCCAAAAATTAATCCTTTTCACCTTCCTTATGTTCTCCACCCCCACGTTTATTTCGAACCCTCTTACCTTCACCTCTGAACCTACTCCCATTTCTCTCATCCCCACTACCAATTCATCTACATCTGATGCCCCAATTTCCTCACAACCAGTCACTCCTGGGACACATTACAAACTTCGACCACACACTCGAGGAAAATATGGAGTAAATATTTAGCACAGTCAGATGCAGCAGAAAATCACCCGTGTAGGTACATGCAAAAGATAAACATATTGCACCATAATGTTCAATCTCTTTCGAATAAAACTGAGTTTATCGAGGCTGCTCTACAGAGCGATTTAAATCAAATGAATGTTCTTTACTTTACAGAACATTGGTTATCTCTTAATGCACTTAGCATTTTTCAAACTTTTACCTCGCAGACTTTTATTGGAGAGAGAGAGAAAGAGGGAGAGAGAGAGAGAGCAAATCGCATTAAGGTCCTACAAATGGGAGTTCTTGAATTTACGTTAGAAATAATATCGTTTCTCTCTCCTTGACGGAATGAAATGTGAATTCTGTTGAAAAAGTTTTCGAAATTTCTGTTGCACATCTTCATTCGCTAAAAATGATATTACCTTGCATCCACAGGCCTCCAACAAAGAGACTTGTAGATTCTATTTTGTTCTTAGAAAAATTGAAGATAACACTAAATAAAGACAGCAATCGCTCTTTTGAATCCATTACTGTATGCGGAGATTTTAACATTGATTTTCTGGTCGAATCTTGCAAGAAGTTTCTCAATTTAGTTAATTTTTTCAGTTTAGATATTTCAATAAATGAACCTACACGGATCACACTAAATTCAATGAAGGCAATCGATCAAATTATAATTAACAAAACTACTCCTAGATATGAAATTGAAACAAAAGATTTAGGATACTGTGGCCACGATGCACAAATTCTTACCATAAGAAATGCGAACTCTGACACAAAATATAATACTCAAATAAGTAGATTGTTTACTAAAAGTACAATAAAATTATTCATTGATTCCTTGATTCAGGAGTCATCGGACGCGGTTTGCAATACTGTTGATATAAACAAATATAATTCCTTTTTTTTCAAAGCTTTCATTTCATTTCAACACTTGCTTTCCTCTTCAAAATAGAAAACGAAATATTTCTCGGAAAATCAATTCTTGGATAACACAAGGAATTAAGACATCATGTAAAAAACAAACGAATTATTTTCTCATTTCTAAACATCATAACGTATATCAAGATTTCCTCCTCTTCTTTAAAAATTACAATTCATTGTAAAGAAAAGTCATAAAGCAGACTAATGGCATGAAACACTATCAGGATATTTTGAACTCAAATAACGAAACAAAAGCAATGTGGAATATAATAAAAATATGACCAAATCAACTAGAAACCTTGTAGAAAAGGTTATTTTAAAATAAAACGATAGAAATGTGAACGATTCGGCAACAGTGGCTAGTCTCTTAAACCGATACTTTTCGAAAATTGCTGCCAATATCACTATGAGTCTTCAGCTACAAAATTCAATATCAGACATTTCCCCAAAAATTTTAGACATGATGTTCGTTTTCGAAACTTCTTACTATGAAATTCTCAAAGTAATCGGTAAATAAAAAAATAAATATTCGGCCGGGTTAGATGAATCTCCGGATTATTTGTTAAATACCTGTGCGCCTGCCATTTCACACCCGTTAACTCGTATATTTAATGCATCCTTATGCACCGGAACTTTTCCAGATATTTTCAAAACAGCTAAAATTAAGGCGCTTTTCATAAGAGGCAACAAAAATTAAATTCATAAATGAATTTCTCTTTTGTCAGTCCAAAAATATGAGAGAGAGAGAGAGAGAGAGAGAGAGAGAGAGAGAGAGAGAGAGAGAGAGAGAGAGTTTTTACGTACGAATGGACAGCATTCTCAATAAACACTTTCATATTGTCAACATGGATTTAGAAAATCAAAATCTTGGGCAACAGCCATATTTTCTTTTCTTAAAGATGTCGCCTCATCATTGAATCAAAACGAAGCACCTATTGGCTTATTTTTAGATCTTTAAAAAGCTTTTGACGTCATTGATCATAACATTTTATTTTCAAAATTACCTTCATATGGAATCCGCGTTATTGCCCTTGATTAGTTATGTTCGTACCTTAAACAACGATCTCAGAAAGTATTAATACCTGACTGGAATGCTGGAACATTATGAACACACCTTTCCGACTCTTGTCAATTGCACGTGGAGTCCCGCAGGGATCGATTTTAGGCCCTATTATCTTCCTACTATACGTAAATGATATGCCCTCGACGATTCAAAACGGAAGAATAGTTCTCTTTGCGGATGATACGAACATTCTTCGTAAAAAAGAAATCGTAAATAGTCAGAAGTGTTGAAGTTGGTTCCGTAATAACAAATTCTTCTTCTTTTTCTTCTTCTTCTTCTTCTTCTTCTTCTTCTTCTTCTTCTTCTTCTTCTTCAAGCATTAGAACTTTTGTTCCGTTGCGTCTCATTATTGGTCCATCCATCTTCTCTTTGGTCTTCCTATGTTCCTTTTTCCACTTGGCTTGTATTTCAGAATCTGTTTTGGCATTCGTGTGTTTTCCATTCTATGTGGTCTCTCCATGCTTTCCTATATTCGTCATTTTTTTTCATTTAGATTATAAATTCCTTGGTATTTGCTTATCTCTTCATTACGAATCCTGTCTTTCCTTGTGACACCAATACAACCTCTTAAAAACTTCATTTCGGCAGTCTGAATCCTGCTTCTAATTTTTGTGTCCATAGTCCAAATTTCACATCCATATAGCCCACAAGGAACTGCTAAGGTTTTATAAAATTTCATGAGTGTATCATTCCTGACTTTACTTTTCAGTGTCCCCCTAATAGTTCCACACATTCTGTTAAATTTTTCAATTTTCTTATCAGCATCTATTTCTCCTTTGAAAGACAGATCACAACCTAAGAACTTGAATGAACATACTTGTTCGATGTTTAACCACTTGCATCTAACTGGATATTTCCATTGGAATGCCATTGACTCAGTTTTTGGAACAGACATCTCTAAATTGTATTATTTTACAATTATCTGAAGCTCATACAGAGCTTATTGTAGAGTGTCTTCATTATCAGAAATCAAAACTTGATCATCCGCAAACAGAAGTGTCATTATAAAATTTTTACTATTAAAATTATCTGTAAGATTTAAAAACATCTTCTGCTTCCATATATTCTGATAGCATCGTCAAGATAAATATTAAAAAGTGTGGGTGACATACAGCACCCTTGTCTCACTCCTTTGTTTATAAATTCTTTGAGGATTTTACCTGATTTTGTTCTTACATTAATTTGGGTATCTTTGTACATGTTTCGAATAACTTCAATTAGCTGTTTTGGTATGCCTCTTCTGTCCATAATGGACCATAATTTTCCCTCAGAACGTTATCAAAGCCTTTTACGTAATCTACGAAGAACATACATGTTTGTAGATTGAACTCTTGTCTCTTTTCAATTAATAGCTTTAACACAAACATATTATCAGTACACGATCTCCCTTTTCTGAATCCCGTTTGTTCTTTTAGATTTATTGCTTTCATTATGTTCTTTAGTCTATTATTAATTATTTTGGCATACACTTTGTAAGTTGTATTCAGCAGACTTATACCTCTATAGTTTTCGCATACTGTTCGTAATCCTTTTTTAAATATAGGGATAACTAGAGCTGTCTTCCATTCCATTGGTATTATGCTGTGTGTACAGCAATTGTTAAATAGATCTAACAGTTTAGATTTTGCTTCAGCTGGAAGATACTTAAGCAATTCCATATTGATATTATCGAGTCCTTGTGTTTTCTTATTTTTAGCATTTGTTAGTGCTTCTTCTAATTCAATAGATTCTGATTTATCCACTGCATTATGGAGGACTGGCCTGTCAGATATTCTTTTTTCTTCTTCATCCTCTTCATCAACATGCCACAGGTGTTTACAGTAGTTTATCCATTCGTTTTCGTCTAAAATCTGTAATTTTGCAGCATCTTTTTCGTCTTTATTCAGGTGTTACATAGCTTTGTAGGCCATTATTTGCCTCCCGTGAATATCATGCTCAATATCTTATATATATATATATATATATATATATATATATATATATATATTGTGACCATCCGTTTTGCCGAGGTCTCGGAAAACGGAGCACATCAATATTCAAGAATAAGATAAGCTGTTTGAACGCGCGCCAACGCGCATGAATACAATCCGAAAATGGAAACTACGAACTATATCCGTAAGAGAGCGTCTCGGTAGAGTATGCGACACCGGTAGTCGGGAGAAAGAAAGCTTTCTTTTCTGAAGTAACAGCTGGAGAGTGAGGACCTACCGATCACGAGAAGGCGGCACCTCGTACTGCTACGGACTTCAGGACTGCATCTACGATAAAAACTCTTCAAGACATTCGAGGAGGTAATTATCATATTACAATGCATTAAAACAATTCATCAGGAAAAGGATGAAAGTATAAGTGACGCATTTAAAATCTTTGTAAGAGAGAGGAGTGTGAATAGCATGAAACTAACGAGGCCATTCATTTCTTTTCTTTGCAGTTTTTTTATTTTTATATTTATTCTTCTTATACAATAGACTCAGTTGTCGTATTGTAGATTCTTTTAAATATGGAATTAAAAGCTAGTTACATTCTATAAAAGAATACGAAAAGAGTATCAACGGAAAACGAGACGGAGGCCACATCGTGAGTTGAACAACGGTACTGGAAAGGGGCGACCGTGCGGTTCTCCAGAGGGGCGGCTTTGCTCCCGACCGAGCTGCAAGGACAAGGACATCGAGCGATTGGAAGAGTCGGCGCCGCAGATTTCTCTACGCCGTGAGAAGACACAGTAAGGTCGTGCCAACTTGAACAATTTGTAGATATTAGAAGGAATAATTTGTTTCGGAAAGAAAGTATTAGTACAGGTTCTTTATACCGATATTCTGTGAAAAATAGAATCAATCTTTTCTTTCAAGAAAACTTAGCTAATTGTAAAGTTGCAACTAGGAAATTTACGACTGGAATGATTAGGCAAAGTTTTAAGTATTCTTTGAAATTGATTTAAATGAGAGAAAGGAAACAGTGTAGTTAATTATTAAGAGTGTAAGTTGTTTTCTTTTTTTTTTCAGCAAGACAAAATTCTTGTATATGTAAAGTGTTTTATGTTCATTTACTGTAACAGCAATTTAATTAGAATATACTTAAGTAAGTGGAAAGTGATTCGACTTGAGTTTCTGTGTAAGTGCATTCAATCCACAACGGCCCACATGATCCTGATCCCCGCTATTCTAATTGTATTTTTTTATTTTGCGCCCACCTTGAAAACCCATTCTGAGCTAGCCGGCGGAGGGGTGGGTCGCAATATATATATATATATATATATATATATATATATATATATATATATATATATATATATATATATATATTGTAGCGGCACAGACCACCACGAGGTATTTCGGCCATAATCCCTTTCAACCACAGGAAGTCGAACAAAGGGACGGAAATGCCCAACGGCTTGTCAAACCCACGCCAAGGAAAAACCCCTGACGTCATGGGAAGGGCGCGTCTCGTCTTGTGAAAGGGCGCGAAGGCCTACGTCACAGGGCGGTTAATAGAATAGACAGATGGCGCTACTTGACGGTTCGTACGCCAAGATGAGACAAGTCACGTGACGCACAACCCGATGCGTGATTGGCGGAGAGCCACCGCGTCATCGTGACGGGAGAGGGAATGGCGCGTGCCATAAATAGGGAGAGAGGAGCTTCCCCAGTCTTCTTATTTGAAAATTCTTCGGTGAGCGAGCTTCTGCTTCTCTGAGTCGGAACTGGTTCGGCTCATTTGAGTATCGCGCCGCCGTATGGCTGCCGAGTGCCGCGATCAGTGTCTCGCGCTGAGGCGTTAGCCGCCGAACGTGAACTGGTACGAGTGTGGACGTTACCGCGTGTACGCACGTAAGCGTGTCCGTCCACATGTGCGGGCACCACCCGAAGCAACGGAAGACGGAAGGCGCCTTCCCTGAGGCATCGCTCTCGCCACGCCGCCACTTCAGCGAGTTGCGAGGGAGACCCGGCGTCGACTGGAGCTGACTGAGCCTCGCTGCCACCGGAGATCAACACCTACCAGCGCCGAGCACGGAGCATTCGGGTGAGATCGCCAAATGAGGCAACCGCCCACGAACATTTAAATCAAAAGGTGGAGAGAAAGACGGTTAAGAGAGAGAGAGAGAGAGGAATAGATAGTCAGAGCGCAGTAGGCGTCAATTGTAATTTAGTACTGATATGATGTATGGTGCATAAGTGTTTATCTTGGGTGGGTATTAGTATAATTAAAGCAATATTTATTATATAATCAGCTCGTTCAATGATAGAAAACCAGAATCCAGTCATGCATGTCTCCCGAATCCTCTGCCAGATTCTATAAGTGGCTATGCAGGTGAGTTCTCACTACCACTGGCAGCCGGGCAAGCAGCCAGCCCACGTTGGACAGGGCAGAAGCTCACAATATATATATATATATATATATATATATATATATATATATATATATATATATATATTTGTCCCAGCTTTCTTTATTTGCGTTTTTTACGAGGGTTTTTGTTTTCCTGCATTGAATCTTATAGAGTTCTAAGGATTGCGAGTCTTTGTTGGCCGACCCTTTTAAGTATAATTTCTTTTTCTCTGCTATTGCCTCTTTTAGGTCTTCATTCCATGTATAGAGTCCTTTCCTTTTTATGTTTTTCTTCTTTTTCCCTAGGACTTCCTCAGCCACTTTTTCAATAAGGTTTTTCAGATCTTCCCATTCATTTTCTAAATTATGATTCGTCGTTGCGTTTTTTAGATATTGTTTTATTCTTTCTTGATACAGTCCTGCTATGGAAGGGTCTTTCAAAAGATAACTTTTCCAACTTAAATAATTTAGATCTGATTTGTTTTTACCACCTTTAAACCATCTTGTTTTTAGGCCTATTCTACCTCGCACAAGATAGTGGTCAGATCCTATATCTTTCCCTCTTAGAACTCTTACATCTTCAGAGCATTTACCTAACTTTCCATTGGTTACGAAGAGATCTATTATTGAGTGGCTTCCTCTGGCTGCCCAAGTATATTTATGTATCTCTTTATGTTTAAAAAAGGAATTCTCTATTCTTAGTTCATTAAAATTAACAAAATCTCTTACAATTTTCCCATTTTGGTTCAATGTCAGCTCGCCGTTTGTTCCAATTAGTTTTGGGATATGTTGTTGTCCAAATGTTGCATTATAATCTCCAGCAATTAGAATATAATCATTCTTATTCGTGAAATCTAATACATCTTGTAATTTGTTGTAGAAATCGTATGATCCTTCCGTCCTACCCTCTTCTGGCGCATACACAGCTATAATACTTAGGTATTCTCTTTCAATTTTTAGTCTGCAAGTAGTTATTTGTTCATTTACCAAGCTATAAGATGATATTTTACTTTTCCATCTTGGCGTTTTTTGTTTCTAATTCTAATTCTTGTTGTTTTTGGGAGAGACCACGAACATTCCAGATTCCGATGTTTGTAAGTTCCGATATTCTCTTTCGTTTATCCTTTAAACGTTTTGCTTGAGTCGTATAAGTTACAGGCCGGGTATTACTTATGAGAGTACCAGTAAGTAGAATCTCCCCTGGCTGCGTTACGGGCGCTGCGGAGGGAAAGTCTGGTGGAAGGGCTGCTTCCTCGCTGCTCCCAGACTTGCAGAATTTGTATCGGGTTGTTTCCCTTAGATGAGTTGGTTCCTCTACACCTGCGGAGTCTCGTCAACCCCTGAATATAAGGGAAATAGAGAATAAGAAAGGTGGAAGAAGGAAGGAGAAAAAAGAGCAGAGACGTCGTAAAGAGAAGACTCAGAAAAGAATAACACCCTAGCCCTTGAGACCTAATAGCGTCGGGGTCGAAAACAACAAGGGGTCAAGAGAGACCATATAGGAAAGATAAAAGAAGTGTAGCATAAGTGGAAGAAGTGCTACACTAGGTTGTGAACCTTTATCGTTACACCACGTGGAGGCGGTTCATCGATTGCCCCCCATTGGAAAATCCTTCAGAACAATTTCTGTTACTTTGGAAAATTTTAGGTTGCTACAAAATCTTTATCTGATCGTGGTGCAAGTATAATGGCTGACTGTTATGAAGAATTTTAGGGTTCTTGAGTAAAAGACAGCTGTGTACAAATTCATCTATTCAAAAAATTATATTCAATGTATTAAAAGAAAAAAAATTTCTGTTGCAGGATGCTAATTTTGTCTTTCTCACTTCTTTTAGGTGCTGTGATCGTGACAATTTAGATGGTACATTGAGACGTATTTTGACCGTAAAGGATTTGACTCAGCGTGAACACAAAGGTCAAGGGTTGTGGATCAGTTTGAGATTACTTCATGGAGATTTAAAACAGGTGATGATGCAAACTAACATTAGAATAACTTGTTTTTTAGACAATATTACTCCTGTTTTTGAATGTTGAATTTTACTATATGTTGACAGGCACGTGAAGAATATCCTCATTTAGTGCTTGGGAATGTGGCTATTGCTCGCAAAATGGGTTTTCCGGAAGTTATATTGCCTGGAGATGTTCGTAATGATTTATATTTAACATTGGTTAATGGTGAATTTTCCAAAGGAAACAAAACCGCTGATAAAAATGTTGAAGTTACTGTGCGAGTTTGCACTGAAACTGGGCAAGTTCTATCAGTAAGTTGAGTATTTTCAACACTTTTAACGTTCTAATTTTAAACTGGAAAAAATCTCCTTGTTTTATTGTTTTTATAGCATGGTTTTCAAGATCTGGGAAATCTGTTATATTTATGAAGCAAATTAGTTCATTTTTTCTACAGTGGCCATTTCAACCCATTGTGGACCTTCCTCCAGGGTCAGGATGTGTACTTTAACAATACATGCAAATTGTACAATTGCTTTTTACTTTCTTGTATACGTACATATACGGGCTAATATACGTACTATTGAGATAGTCATGTAATGCCATGTGAAAAAATGGCAGATTTTCGTCAGAAAAAAATTCATTACTGGGCTCTGCTAACAAAAAAGTGGATAAATCCAGTTGCTAAATTAAGGGGGGGGGGATTCTGTAATGTGGTGTAGCCAGAATCTCGGTTTTGTTGGTCCCTGATACCGAAAAGTCAATTGACATCAAAACGTCCGTGTGTCCATCTGTGCTACACTACTAGCGCACCTAAACCATACGTAGATTTTCCCCATGACGGGTTGATTTCACTCACGTGAGTTGTCCTGTTTACCCCAGTGTGAAGGGAATGGGTAGGATATCCTAAGGTAGGAGAGCCTCACGTGAGTTGTCCTGTTTACCCCAGTGTGAAGGGAGTGGGTAGGATATCCTAAGGTAGGAGAGCCTCTCGTGAGTTGCCCTGTTTACCCCAGTGTGAAGGGAATGGGTAGGATATCCTAAGGTAGGAGAGCCTCTCGTGAGTTGTCCTGTTTACCCCAGTGTGAAGGGAATGGGTAGGATATCCTAAGATAGGAGAGCCTCTGAGTTACTTGATCCACCTGTTGGGCCCAAGGGTAGGGAAGGCATAATGGGCGCTGAAAGATGGATATATCAAAAGGTGAGGACAGCGGTCAACTGCTCCCTTATAGGTAGGAGAAACTGGGTCAGTTTCTCCTACCTATAAGGGTCAGTTTCTGAAACTGGGTCAGTTTCTCCCTAGACATCTCATTTTGGAAAATATAAGGAGAAAATTTAAAGAAAAATTTGGAGCTGTTTTTGTGAAAAAAGTATTTAAAAATTTCCTATATTTCACGCATAATTATATAAAAACAACTGAATTTTTGCAAAATTGTCCATGATTTTATTTCTAGATGTGTCTGAACAACAGATTTCATGGAGAAAAATATCTGTCTTCAATATTGTAGTTGTAGGAGGATGCCAAAAAAAAAAAAACCACTTGTGCGATTTTCGAAAAAATTGGGGATTTCATCAATAATGAGATTCACACCATTTTTTTAAGATTTCTTTGTGCCATCTGAGGCCAAAGTTTATTCAAAAACTGTGAAGCCGTTTTTGAGAAAATTTAGAAAATATTTGTGACATGTTATGTAGAGTACCCTTCAAAATGAAAATGTCCATTTCAAGTTCAAGGAGTCTTAAGTACCTTTAATTTGATCAAGGTATATCGATTTTATTGAAAATCATCTGAACAATTCGAGGCAAACTGTTGACCACAGACAGACATTTTGCTATTGATTGATTTTGGGGTGTCAAGGACCCACAAAACATGGTTTCTGACTTCACAATGCAATAGGCAAAGTAATTTACTATGTATAGGAGGAAGATGTATCCATATTTTCATTACCAGAGCTCTGCAATAAGAGTTTTTCTGTCGAAAAATCTTCCTAAATATCACAAAAGCAATGTGCGAGAAAATAAAAAATGTACATGGTCCAAAATTATACCTTAATTAAAGATATAATTTTGAAGAACATATATCATTCAAATCTCAATCTTCAGTATTGTAGTGCAATGAGAACGCTGAAAAAATTTTAACTTTTTCAATTTTCGAAAATTCAGAGAATTCAATGAAAATCAGATCAGTGTTAATTTTAAATGTGTACTTTGCTCAATCTGAGGAAAGAAATCAGAGCCTTTTCTTAAAAAAATTTAAAAAATGTCATTGGAGTTTCATGAAAAGTACCCCCCAAAACAAAAATATTCTTTCAAATTCGAAGGGCCATGACGTTGGCCAGGTTGGTCGGGAATATCAATTTTGATAAAAATCTTGCCTATAGATTTGATTTTTTGATGGTGCGAAGTTTACTTCTGTAATACTACAACAGAATCCACTATATCCAAAAATTAGATTTTTTCAAAGTTTGCAGGTTCCTCAAAATTGAGATTTCTTTGACAAGTCTATTGAAGAGTTTCACAACTAAAAACTTATTTATTTATTTTAGGACATTGCAAACTTTCATCAGATAAATTGTCAATAATCAATTATTAATGAAAAAAAAACTTACTTTTTGACATTAATATGCCTTAGTTCCACAGATTTTTACTTTTTTAAAAATGAGAAGGATGTAATAAGAAAAAAAAAATCATAAGAACAGACGAGATAAAATGATAATTCAATTTCAAAAATACATATGATTGTCAGTATCGCTGTATTGCATACCAGTCTTCATGCTTTACATTCAAGATATTATACACTCCTGTCTTGAGTATTAACCTAATAATGAGAATTATCAGCAGCTTCTACAATTACTTAATCTACCCTTGTTGATCCCAATTTGAAGGAACAAACGAAGGGGTGAACATGCTTTGACGTCAATGAAGCTTATGAAACAAGTACACTGCAAAGGTGGTAATGTGTGTTGACACAGCCTTTCCCAAGACGGGGATGTCAAACACAAAGATTGATATGCAGTATATATTTTATTTATTTATTTATTGTATATTTCAGTTAATTGGTCATACAAGTGGTGGTGTTTTCATTTATATACCGGTGGTAAATGTTGGTTATTGGTATAATAATATATAATTTTCAGTTCTTTGTCTTAGTTACATTTTATTGTTTAAGGATGTTATTACCCTTGGTGGTGGCATGGAAACCCTGAGTGAATATCGTTCTGTTATATATTACCATGAAGATAAACCTCGATGGTATGAAATTTTTAAAGTTGCTGTGCCTATAGAAGAATTTAAAGCCAGTCATTTAAAATTCACATTTAAACATCGTTCTTCGAATGAGACCAAAGACAAGACAGAGAAGCCTTTTGCAATGTCTTATGTGAAGTTAATGCAAGAAGATGGAACAACTCTCAGAGACACACAACATAATTTACTTGTTTACAAGGTATTGTATTGTATTGTATTGTATAGTAAAAGCAATGCTAATCTGAAACATGGTGAAGGACTTTCATTATAATATGTTTTATTGTAGATCGATCAGAAAAAATTTGATGATACCGACATGAATTACTTAAAATTGCCATCTGTTCGACATGACATATCTGATGGACAAAAAATTAATCAAAATGGTTTGCATCTGAGTAGTAAAGATACATTTGTCATTCAGACTAATGTATGTTCCACTAAACTCACCCAAAATGGTATGTTTTTTAAAATTTTGTCTTAAGCTTTCCTCACTACTTTTTTCTCATTCTTTTTGCATGATTTGTTTGACTTACTAGATACAAAGTTGTAATGAGATTCTTTTAATTTTCATTCACTTCCTTACATTTTTTAATGTTTATTTGTTACTTACTAGTACAGTGTATGTAGTCTGTATAGAGAATATATTATACTTACTTGCAGACCTAGTGGTGCCAAAATTCATGTTTGGGGATTTCTTGAAAATTAGTTTTATTGAAAGTTCCATCTGCCTATGGACAATACTTGCCCCTAAACCGTGATTTTCTCCAAAATGGATTTTGCCTGAACAATGTGGCTGACATCACAGCCCATCCTATTTCAAATGTAACTTTTATTTTATGAGGGAATTCCACATGAAGCCCCTAAGACATTGGCAGCATTTTTTCAAAAATTTAACATTTTATTCTTTACTATTTTGCATGAATAGAGCAAAATACTCCTACAACTAGTTCTACAGAATGGCACAGGCTTTCTCATTCTAGTTAGTGTGTCCATCTGTGCTTTTCTAATTTCTTTGGTCTGGACTATCTTTTCGGTTTTGTCCTACCCTCTTCCCAGCAGCTATCTATTACTGCCCGAACTACATTTTTTCACGTTTTCTCTATTTTTTGGTCCCCTAATGTAGATTGGAAACCTTATTTATTTATTAAAAAAACAACAACAGGCAATTGCCCGTACAGTATAACAAATAGAGTCTATGCAGTTTTACATTGTTTAAATATATTAATTGAAATCTTTCAACAATTTTTCTTTAAACTGAAGAATAAATTAATATTTAGGAAGTGATAATCCTATATTAGAGTTGATTGCTAATCTAGCTGCATGATTTAAAGACAAATAAAAATAAAGATTTGTTTTCACTGTGGAAGGTGCAAATAACATTTGATTAATCTTCTCAAGTCTAGATGAAACTTGAATGTTAATCCTCACTCGTAGTGCTTCACAATTGATATTGTTTGAAAGGTCAAAGAGAAACTGAAGGTCATCAAAGTTTCGTTGAGACAAAAGTAAACTAATATTTAAGATTGTCGCTACTTGCTTATAGTTGTCTATAAGCTCGGTAAAGCTAATCCATTGTCATCCACATAATTAGAAAATTTATACTCTATTTTTGCTAGTTTTTTAATGTGGATTTGATATTCTCTGACTGGGCTTGCCAGATAGAGATGGTCAAACTAATGTTAAATATGTTTTCAAGTTTTCTGTATTTGAGAAGTCTGTGGTCATTCTTCTTATAAAGCCTAACATTCTATAAGCTTTTGCAAAAATATATTGAACATGATGTTCAAATTTCAATTTAGGATCAAATATGACTCCTAGATCTTTAAATTTAAATATAGATTTTAATCTATACCCATCTAAGAAATTGGACCTCTTGTGCGATGATACCTCATGATTTCTATGTTTAAATGTAATTTATTTGAACATCATATTGACAAGAGGTCAAGATTTTGCTGTAAGGTTTTACAATCACCAATCACCAATTTTTATGAAGATATAATTTCAAATCACAAACAAAGAGTAAAAAGTTACTAGATGGAAAGCTGGACTTAATGTCGTTTACGAATAGCAAATAAAGCAATGGTCCAAGGTGGGATCCTTGCGTAACACCCAAGATTATTGTAATGTCTCTTGATATAAAAGCTTTATATTTCACATTTTGTATTCTATTCTTAAGGTAATTTTCAATCCTTGACAAGAAAGTTCCATGTATAACAATTTGATACAGTTTTTGCAAAATCAAGATGTGATTAACCAAGCCAAAGGCTTTTGAAAAATCTGTATAGACTCTGTTGACCTGAATATTGGCTTCTAGGTTTTCCAAAACAAATTGTTGGAAGGTTAATAGTTTAGTGGTGATAAACCTTTTCCTTCTGAAGCTATGCAGTTCATCTATCATTGTGATATTCAGTTGAGATTAGTTTTTCTGTAATTATAGCTTCAAATAGTTTTGGAATGGGATTTAATTTAGAGATTGGTTGATAATTTTTAATATTTTCTCTATCATTAGGTTTATGAATAGGTGTTACGAGAGTTTTTTTTCCTCAAATAGGGAAAAGTACTTCATTCAGAGATTTAGTGAAGCGTTGATGAATAATGGGATCTATATTTGCTATGCAATTTACTACAAATGAGGTTGGAATCCCATCAGGTCCTGATCCAGTCTTTGTATCGATTTTCTCAATAGATCTATAAACTTGTTTTTGTGTTATATCTATATGTCCTACATTGATAATTGAGTTTTTGTTAGTATTTTCCACAATAGTGGTTATTGATTCAGGGGTATATACTGACTTAAAATAATTAGCAAACAGGTTTCAATATCTTGTCCCATTTCAATTTTGGTGTCATCAAAATACATTTGACTCATTAGACCTTTTGCTCTTGTATAATTTGTGTATTTCCTAAAAGATTTCATGTCATAGTTTATTGAATTTTCAGTTGAATTTTCAGTTGTTTTTGGTAATCATCATTACACTTGATTTTACATAATTTTCTAAGTTCTGAAAATTTGAGGTAATTATTGTATTTTAAAAGGTTTGTATATCTTTGACCCCAGTGAATAAGCTAATAAGTCAAAATAACTTAATTTTACAGGTGAGCAAAGAAACACTTCAAACAAGTGCTGTAAATCAGGGATTAACGATATTCAGACAAAACCTACACACAAACAGTTTCGTTTGAATATTACCTTCATTTGAATATTATTAATCTCTGATTGACTTCAGTTGAAAGTGTTTTTTGTTCGCCTGTCAAATTAGGTTTATTTGACTTATCAGCTTATTCACCGGAGTCCAAGATATTTCCTATGATCTAATTGTTTTTCTTTTAATGATTCAATAAGACCTGAAGAGTACCATGGAGGGTAAGTCATTGTTGGTATAATAATTTTTGGAGCAAATTTATTGATGATGTAGTTGTAAATGTACTCAATGGAACTTTCAAGTGAGTTTGTAGTAAAAGACTTAAACTAATCATGATTAATTAATTCATTATTGATAACCACATAAAATGCTGAGTCGAAATTGTGTCTAAATTCATCTGTATCTAAGGAGTTTATAATTGAATGAGATATAAATATCCAAAGCTGGATAGTAATGCTTGCAAGGAATTGCAAGCAGTTGTAGGAAATTTCACTATCTTCATTAGCCCAAATGGATTTTAATAAAGTTAAAATCACCGAGTAATAAAAGTATGGATGTGGAATATAAATCAAATATTTGTTCAAGACTATCTGAATATTGTATATATGCTTCCAAAGTAATTTTGGAGAAATATACCACACTAGCAATAAAAAGCTGATTTTGAGTTTTCGTTATTATAAATAGTTGTTGAACTAAAGAGTTAAAAGTTAAAATTGGTGAACTAATATGATTATGATGAACAGCCACTGCTACTCCTCCTGTCCTCTCAAAGTTGCTTGTAGATGAACTGTGATCTTGTTGAAAGTTGTTTTGGTTTGGTAGATTCAGTTCGGCATCAGATATTTCTTAAGCCAGGTCTCAGTGAAACAAAGAATGTTGATGTCACCATATGCAGGACTTCAGGTGTTGAAACATGCCATCTTGGTTCTGGGTACACAAACATTTTGGTAATAAGCTGTGAATTTTAATGAGAATTCCCTGTGTTTTAGTTCTCCAGTTTGTTCATAGTATCTTTGTTTATTTTTGTTTTTCAATAAAGAATTCAAGAGTCGGTATTCCATTGATGTATTTTATCTTCAGATTTGTATTTCCTCTATCGTTCTCGATCTTTAATTTGGTCAAAATATTTGCTAAGTGTTCCCTTTGACTTAGGGTTTGCAAGCATCTCCTTCATAGTTTTCTTGTTAGTTAGTATGTCCAGTGCATGTTTAAAGTTAAGGAATATAACTTTTATGGAACTATATTTTGATGTTGAATTTCGTTTGTTTTTGTGAGTTTTCCAATCTTTAAATTTCTTCATCAACAGTAATAGTGTCTGTAATAGATGATAATATTTTTGTGATTGCTTGTTTGTTAGCGGTCAGGCCCTCCTTTGTTGACAATTGGAGGTTTTCAAAAATGTTGTAGTACATAATGACATTGATTGAAGCTTGCGATCAAAAATCTCAACATGTAACGATTCAACCTCAGGGTTTCCTGTTTTTTCTATATTCTCAACTCTCTCTTTTAATGTAGCCAATCTGGAGTGAAGTCGTTCAGAGATGTCAGCAAATTTATTATCAAGATATTTCACTCTTCAACTTGCCAATTACATCTGATATCTTGTTTTTCAAATCATTGATATGAGTTGTTACGACAGTATCAAGAGTAGATGTTGTGATTAAGGAAAGTTTTGAAAACACATTTGGGAGAACATTTGGGCGTTATAAACAGCTGGGGTGATATGAAGACTTACATATTGCACACGTTACTGTGTTAGCATCTGGATGTAGATTTTTCTTACAGTAGAAGCAAGAGTTTCCTGATTTGCCCTCCATAGTTGCTAAGAAGTGAATTTTCCCATTTAGTCTTTAAAATTATTGAAAACTTACTACAAGTAAGATTCCAAATAAAGAAATACGGCCACGGAGTGGGTAAGGGACACAACAGACAACTGACCTCATCCATCACCACACTCAAACTAGGATGACTTTAAGAGTGTTGTAGAAGAGTAAAACCTCATCCTATATTGCATGTTTGAGCATTGCTGAAAATGCAGGATTTCTAGCTTATTTTAACAGAAGACTTACGAGTTTTCAACAAACTGGATAAGACTTAATTTGAAGCACTCATTCTCACAAATGTCATAACGTATACAAATTACCGGTAATGTAATATGTTGTGAGAGATCAAAAAAATTACATTTGTGCAATTTGTGAAATAACAAAAGAATACAGCAAAATGGCATTTATGTCCTTTTAAGAAAAAATTTGGAGCCATTTTAGAGAAAATCTTGTTTTTGATATTTTTTAATATTGTCTGTATTTCACTCAAAACCGCTAAAAAACTACTAATATTTTCAAAAAATGTACATGAAAGAACTGGAAGTGGATAACAAATTTAATTTGAAGAAAAAATCTCTTATCTTCATTATTCTAGTTGTAGGAAGATACTGAAAAAAATTCAAACTTTTGTATTATCAGAAATTTTGGAGGTTTTTTTAAATTCAATTATCTTAATCTTACTTATCGATGCATCATGTCTCTTCGCTCCAGGTCGAGAGTTGAGCACGGAATAATCCTACATTAATGTCTATTATCAAGTACCCTCTGTATTCCATAGGACACTATTTTAGATGTCTCGTCTAGTCAGTTGTCAAAGAAGACCGCCAGGTAGCATCTTCGCATGCCTGCGTCACTACCCAGCAGCCAGAATTGGGAAGGAATTAGGAAAAGGGTAGGGTTTAGGACACTTCATACGGGTTGGACTAGCCCTTGTGAAGCAGCCAAACTGATTTTGTTGGAACAAATTTCACATTAGATTTGATGGGAATCGAACCCGAATCTCAGTGGTGAAACGATTTCGCTGAGCCTCAAGTGAGTAAAGTCACGTATGCCATCTTTATAAGTGTATTTCACACTCTTCTTAGAAGAAATTAAAAAAAAAAATTGGAGTCAATTTTGAGACAATTTTAAAAATGTTGCGGGGGCTTCATGTAAAATACCCCCAAAATTTAATAAATGTTTTTGAAAATGGTAGAGCTTTGAGTCCAGCCAGATCAACCTGGGGATATTCATTTTGGAAAAAAAATCCACTAATAGTTTAGTCACTTGTAATGTTCACAGATGAATAGACGTTTTGAAAAAAAAAATTACTTTTTCGGTATCAGGGGACACCAAAATGTATATTTTTGTTGAAGTATTGAAATAGATTTTCCGCAGCATTACATAACTTTCTTTATACTACTTATATTACTCTGTATATACATCCATGTATGAGAAAGTAAAAATGGGGCACGTCAAATTTTCAGGTAAACTTTTGAAAATGATGAAAATTTTGAAAATAGCAATAGTTTAAAAGTTTTTGGACACCCTCCTTTAACTACATTATTGAAGATAAAAACTTTTTTCTGAATGAAAATTCTTCTCAAAATTAATCTTTAAACAGTGTCTTGTACATAATTTTGAAAATATGAGAAGTTTTCACATAATTTTGAGTGAAATAATGACAAAGAAAATATTAAAAGATTTTGCCCAATAATCTCTTGAAGTTTTTTTTAATTTTTGTTTTTCTTTAGTTTATTTAAGTTTGCTTAATAACATGACATAAGTTCAATTGTCATGAAACCTCAAAACTAATTTGAAAATTGCGGAAGTTGAAAACTTTTTAATAACATCTTATAACTTCTTATTAAAGATCAAAAATTCTTTCTTAATTCAATCTATTCCTCAATTTTAGATCTTTAAATAATGTCCAGAACACTTTTTTAAATACTAGTAGATTTCATGTAATTTTGAGTGGAAATGTGTTGGAATGACTGCATCTTTAAGAATTCATAATAGCATTTTCAATTGACTGCTGTTGACTCATGATTTGGTAGCTTCAGGTAATGCTTGTTTCTTTGTGACCCTTAATGCTCAAGTTCAAATTCCATCCAGGACTTTTAATTTTTATTATTATTATTATTATTATTATTATTATTATTATTATTATTATTATTATTATTATTATTATTATCATCATCATCATCATCATCATCATCATCATCATTATCATTATCATCATCATCATCGTCATCATTGTTGTTAGTGTTATTATTACTAATTTTTTTCATCTTTTCTGTCAATTTTTGTATAAATTGGCATAATTCTCTCAACTTAGTGACAATGTTCGTTTGTTCTAGCATTTTGAGTCTTTTCTCTCTATCCATCACCCTTCTTACCTTCTTTCTTTCCTAGAAATTAGTAACATTTTTGTGAAAATTTTTTCATTTCAATTTCAAAATTTGTGAATGGAGCAATTCATTTTAAAAGGTCCAGAATTAAAAATTGGTTGCCTCACTATTTTGCGAAAATCATACTTTCTGTATACATGCTCTAATGTTTTGGTTATCCAAAACCAATAAATTTTTTTATGGTATGGCCATTTTTATGTTAAACCGTTGCTATTTTTGTTATGTTTCACCATTTTAGGGAGTGTACAAATACTACACTACATTAGGTAGTGTGTATATATTTATTAATAATAAAATATTATTCATTATTTTAAAATAATGTAGATTTTGGTTCAAAATGGCTTGAAAATAATATGATTACTCCTTGTCACCACTTATCCTCAATGTAGAAATGAATTTCATGTAAAATTACAAGATTTTCAAACTTTCTTAGAGTTGGATCTCAAATACAGTAAACTTTGGGGAAAATCCAAAGTTTCAATTCTCTAGAACATGTAACTTGTAAGCTACTTATCATTAATATTTCTCATAAATTATTATATTCCATCTTTGAGAAATGACTGTCTGAAAATCACACTTGAGTCATTCACATTCAATAATCGTGGTTCAAAATATTACCAGAATAAAAACACATTAGGTAGATAAATTATACTATGACTTGTAGGCTGTAGAATAATGAATCCAATGCATTTTAGTTTTTGCAAACAACCCCAGGCTGGATAATTTAGAAAAACGTAAATTTCTACAAACGAGAACATTGCCATGCAGCTTGAAACAAAAATGATCACCATTTGTGAACAAAATGTGTTTTTTCTGTGATGATTGTGCAACCAATGCTGGGCCACTTAAAATAGATTGACCCAATGACTAGTTATTAAATTAATTCATTGTTGATAATGTGATTTTGTATTGTGAGGTGTTAGATCCATGAATGTAATTTTGTGATAATAATTAGTGTAAGATGATGTAGTTAATGAATTTCTGTGTAATCCAGTGGATCTGTTGGGACTATTGAATTGGAGCAGCCACCCAGAACGACTGCATGCCAGTTTAGAAGCTCTGATGAAAGTTGATGGTGAAGAAGTTGTGAAATTCCTCCAGGATGTTTTGGATGCACTGTTTAATATTTTAATGCATGATCCAGAGTCCAATGAATATGATCACATGGTTTTTGAATGCCTTGTAAGTAAAAAATTTATATTGTTGAACAACTTCAAAACAAACACTAAGGGCAGGTCTACTCCGCAGGCAATATGTAGGTACTTACAAGAAACCTGTCTGAAATCTTATTAGCTCTCACGCCTCATGCTGCTGTCCATCATTCTCACTCACACAAAAGTCGTCTCTGTTGCTTAAAATTTCATCACAACAAAGAGTTCAAAGTATAATCTGACTCCTTTTGTGAACCCTAATAATTATCCGCCATATATTTTTCTTCGATGTTATGAACTTGTTCTCAACAGGATTTGCATTGCTTTGCTGAGTAAATAATGTTTTTTCACAATTCATCTAGATTATTACAGCAGTAGAATGAGGAAAGACCTTTTTAGTCACTCGCATTCAAGCCAATTCCTCTGCAGGTATTTATCTAGATGTTCCAAATGTTATGCCATTTTCATCATGTGTCATTTTATATTTATTAAATATTGTAGAGAGTTGGGAAAATATTGGGGGGTATGATTTAAGAACAAAATTTTAACTTTAAAATTATGTAATGTATGTAACATGACTTATTTATAAAAAGACAGAAGAATTAAACACTGGTAACTGAGCAGTTTTAATAATTATGAACAAAGAAAAAGCCTGAAAATTCCTTTCAGATTAAAATAATTACAGTAACAATATCTCATTTTATTGTTGCAGTTCATGTGGTATGCTTTGAAACAGTTTGGCAAATTCTGATACCAGCGAAACACTGCATTTAATTAATGATCGTTATTACTAGAGCTGTGATATATATGCAATAAAAACAGCGAAATATGCACACATATATGTAAATATATTTGGTAATATATGCACTTAAAAAAGGAACATATGTGAAATAGTGTAATTTAAATTCACTGTAAGTGTAAAAATAAATAAAAGTGTAATGTGGAAAATATGTTTACAGCAAAAACAGATATAGAAATATAAATTGTTACAAGTGACAAACATTAAGTCAAGGGCTTAATTTTGAAGAACACTCATTTCTTAGGAATATAATGAGAGATGCAGTTAATGTACATTTCACAAAATAAAAAAAAATATAGATATTGCAACAAAAATATGACTTCCTCTCAATTATAATTAAAATCTAGTGACCACATAGCACGTGGTGAGAGAACTGTCAGAGCTGCTTACACTCTAACGGAACTGTAACTGTTGGGCTTCTTTTTGAGGATGAGGGGGGAATATGCAAGAAAAATCTGTAAATATGACCCAAAATTGCAAAAATATGCAATTATGGTGATATATGCAAAATAAATATAGCTTAAATTGATTCTAAATGCCTCAAAACAGTTTGTTGAAACGATGTTTTAGTTAACAGAAAAAATATGCAAATGCATGTATATCACAGCCCTAGTTATTACATTTCTAGACACGCATTCTCAGGATAACTAATACCTAAAAGCTTGCATTGCTCAAATGTATGCATTTTATTTGCTCAAAGTCTTGAATGTCTTTAATGGCATGAAATAGCATTAATGGCATTGAAAGTCTTTAATGGCATGAACATCTACAAATTTTAAAGTTCAAATCTAACTAGTGTACCCAACTTAATTAGTATAGTTTCCTTCCTCCTGAAAATATTTGAGATGGCTTGAAAAAAGCTTGATAAAAAGGTAAAACGGAATGAGTTGAAAACTTTTTGAGAAAGAAACAGCTAACAATCATAAAACTGGCTAAGATATAAGTAAATGTTCATAATAAATTCAGTTTTCCAGGAAGTATATCTTTAATTTCTTTGTCACCTTTTCAGTTATTTATTATTGGTCTGGTGTCAGATCTGAAGTACCAACACTTTCAACCTGTCCTTGATCTGTACATTCAGGAGAGTTTTAGTGCCACTCTAGCATATAAGTAAGTATTAAAATATGTCTTCTGTTTTTGTAAAGCATTACTCTGGTTTGTTGTATAAAATACATCATTATTTTTTCAGCAAATTGATTACAGTGTTGAAATTCCATATTGATAATGCTAATTCACCAGACCAAGACAAGGATTTGCTATTTAGAACAATGAAGTCACTTCAGTACATCATCCGTTTTATTGTTCAATCTAGAAAGCTGTTCTCGGAGTAAGTATCTCAGAAATATTTTTTTAATATATTGCTAAGTGAATTTATTAATAATGTAGGCATTAAGTTTTAATCAGAAATGGTTTGGATATTAATGCTGGGAAACCAGAATGTCTCCAAGAATATTATTGAGGAAAAAAGCATTTTCTGTGTATAAATGTAGTACAGTGAAACTTCACTTATACATTTTCAGGGAACTGAAGGGAAAAAACCTGCAAGTGCAAAAAACGCGTAACTGAAATTGACTATTATGAGCAAAACAAAAACTCAATAGTTTTACATTGATACCCTCCACTCTTGAACCAACATTAGATTTGATTTATTTAGTCAAAAAAACAGTAAAAACTTTGTGACATATGGGGGAGAAGTACCACATACGCACGTTTTCTTGATCTCCGAAATCTCTTCCCAACATTTTAACTATAAATAGTTGAATGATAAATAAAAGTTTCAACCAAAGCAAAGTTCGTAACTTTTGAAAACTAGACATTTTCATCCCAAATTCTAGAAAAAATTATTTGCATCTGCAAATAAACTGCAGATTATATTTTATTTTTATATTGCTAACAATATTGTAACCCCCCCCCCCCCCTTTGACTATACGCATACCACTACTAGCAAATGGTGAAGCTACATTTATGTCCAGAAGTGAAACAAGGGACCGTCTCAGCATTTGCTCAATGAATCACGAAATTTAGACAAAAATCTGATCGAGACAGGAAGTTAAAATACTGTCCATTGTTCCGGAAGCTGAAGTACATTACTTGTTACTTAGAAGATACGCGGCCAGGCATAGGCATGTCTGGTGGATAAAATAGACCTGATATATTCCCACTTTATGCAGCCAGTGCTTTAGGCTTGTGTCACAGGAGGATTGTGTTGACTCGCATCACCCAATGCTGATGAGATCAGCTGCGTCGATGTCTGTGTGCACAAGTCGCTTAACGTGTGCTGTTAACACTTCATCTTATACGACATGGCACACGAGCAGTCTTTGACGACATGCATTGTGCCCACAGCTCAAACTACAGCGTAAATCGTGATAACACGCATTTTCTAGCTTTCAACACGTGACAACCACTAGGTGACGCACGTTAGCAAGTGTGCTCATGTGCCGTTTCACATAAGATACAATGTTAATCTATGATGTGCATTACGTGACGTGTGCGCAGGCATTGTCATCAGTGTTAAGTGACGCGCGTCAACGCAACGCTCAGGTGACGCAGGCCAAATTATCATCATTAGTCTTTGTTTCCCTGGAGTTCCAATGTTTCCTTTAAAAGCACCGAATTTTTATCATGCAATATTGGTGAACATTATGCAATGCCGCACCGGACGATACTAGCACCCCTATTTGTACATCCTGGAGTTTTGCCCAAAATTCCAAAACGGAGAGTTGAAACAAGTTGAAACGCCCTTTGTAGTGGCTAAAATAAAAAACCTAAATACTGAATTCAATGCAAAAATTCCGTGGGTTCCTATATGATAAGGTAAATGTTCTCGCTTAGTGTCGTTTTGGACGTTGTACGATCTTAAAAGGACAACATTATGAACATATAAACGTATAAAACGTAAAACGTATATCTGAAATAATTTAGCATGGGAAGTATAGGAATTTGTTTGGGACTTACAGAAAGCAATGTATAAACGTGAAAACCGTATAAGTGCGAAACGTATAAACGGAGTTTCACTGTAATTAGAAATTGGGAGAAGGTTTCTGAATTACATTTACATTTAAAACCAACTCTTATATGTTATGATAAATGGTCTCAGATCTAGTCCAATTTTTGTTTCATCAGGTGTACCGCAAGGGTCACACTTAGGCCCAATTTTGTTTAATATCTTCATTGATGATATTGCGGAGAGGTTAACTGAGGTGGAATATCTGCTTTTTGCTGACGATCTAAAGATTTTTTTGAAAATTATAACACTAGATGACTGTAAACTTCTACAACAAGCGTTGGATTCATTACACGCTTGGTGTGTCGATAATGATCTCTATTTAAACATCAATAAATGTAAATCAATCACCTTCACTAGAACTAGAGCATGTAATGTATTTCGATATACCTTAGATTCTAAATTTTTGGAAAGGGTATCATCTATCAGAGATCTGGGTGTCATATTTGACTCGGAGATGACGTTCTCTGACCATATTCAACAATCTGTTACAAAAGCTATCCAGACCTTGGGATTCGTCAAACGCACCTGTCACGATCTCCACTCAATCGATGTTTTGAGATCACTTTATTTGATGCTGATTAGACCTATTTTGATGTTCTCATCAGTGATATGGTCGCCTTTCTTCTTTAACAGCATCAAAAAGATAGAAACTGTTCAACATAAGTTTTTTAGAATAGCTGCCAGATATTTGGGTTGTGATGATCCGTTCATTGAACACAAATATGACTATATTGCACTGCAATTGAATATACCATCACTGGTATCACTGAGAAATTTACAGGATGCAATATTTTTGAGAAAATTGATTATGGGTGCGCTAGATTGCCCTCTACTTTTTAATTATATAACATATAAAACATCGACATTTAATTCGAGAACGACAGAAATCTTTGTTATTAAATTATATAAACAATCGTATACTGCAAACAATGTGATAAACCGCTGCTGTAAATTGATGAATTATTTAGTCAGAGACAAGAGCGATATTTGTGATGCAAATTTTTTATCCATTGCTAAAGCCGAGTTGTTAACTTACGAATAACGTTATTTTATTTTAACTATATTATACTTGTATTTTGTACTTTGTATTTTGTATTTTGTCAAAACATGCTTTATCTGTTGATAGATTTTGTACAATCAAGGACAAATTGTCTGTTAAATAAATGAAATGAAATGAAATGAACTCTTCTTCAATTTCAATGATTTCACAGTTCTTTAGATACACTTCTTCTCACTCACACTCTGTCATTCATGTTCTTTATACACCCATCATGTAATGTAATATTCTTTATACACCCATCATGTAATGTACCGCATTTTATCGTGTTTAAGCACTCCCTTTTTTCCAAAATTTTGATCCCCAAAAAGTAGGGAGATATAATTTATATGCTTGAAAACGGCGTGAAATAATGTAATGTTTGCTAAAAACAGGGGTTAATTTATAACTCAACTTTAATTAAACAAATATTTATTAACGAAGCACTAAACAATCAGGTTATGTTATACAACAATCGCGAATCACTATTTTGTTGCGTTTGATGTTACCGCGCTTTGCTGAACCCAAGCATTGATGAGCCATCATACTGGCTTCGAGAACATTTCGTGTGTTACAATAATAAACTGGAGATTAACTGGTTTGTTAGCTGTAACTTTTTTGTAAAGTACAGCTTTTTTGCTCATGGTTCTCAATTCATTAATGAAATATTTTTTTTATCTCATTTCATTAATAAAATATTTTTTCCTAAATTTGACACTCAAAAAATTAGTGGGTGCTTATACAAAGAGGGTGCTTATACTCGATAAAATACGATAATTGAAACTGCTTTTCTCTCCAAATCATTCCTTGGTGTTCCCAATCTTCTGGCTCAAATTAGTTCCTTGCAAAACATTTTACAAAACTATAACCCGAAACTTAATACTAATGCTATATACATGCCTTGTCCTAGTCTCTACTCCATTGTAACCTCTCACTGTACTATTCCCAAGCAAATGATGTTTAATTTAGTCAAATGAATGCTGTAAGTATAGTTAATCAGAAGTTATTGCAAACTATTACTTTTTTTCTTCTGCTTTTCATGTATCATGTATTTTCTCCTCTCTTTTCCTCATCTTTGAATTCCCATGAAGTTAAGTTTTCAAGTTCTGTGATTCTTTCATACTTTCCAAGTTAGTATTTAAAATATTCAATAGCAGTGAAAAGGAGTCTATAAAATGTGTTACAATGCATTTAATGAAAAACATGTTATATTCTTCGGTTATTTCACATGCCTTTAATATATAACTGTTTTTTTTATTAAAATGCTCATTCTATATTTTTTGTGGTTTATTTTGTTGTTTTTTAGAATAAATGATGGCAAGGATCAAGAGGAGTTTGAAATGTCCCTGAAGGAACTACTGCAAAGTTGCACAAGCCTAATGTGTTACACTACTGATGGCACATTACTTGCTCAGGGAGCATGTCTGAAGTATCTTCCATATACTATTCCTGATATTCTGTCTGTTTTTGATGCTGTGCATTTGAGGTAGGTTAATGAACAAAGATTTACATAATTCTAAACTAGTTCATCATGAAGTGTCTTTTTCTTTTCTGAGACAAGTTTCTGTTGTGCAAATTAATTGTAAAATGTGAAGTAATTCGTAAAAATATGAAACTGTGAAGGCTTGAAAATCATTTCAGATAAATTACGTAAGGACTAGAATTTATGTGAAGGGGTTATAAAACCATGATATTACATTCTAGGAATCCCAAAAACCAGAGGATGTTTTTAATATTACTAGGAAAAGGAGCTTTAAAATTGAAAATAAGTGAAAGAGAAACATTAATTTTGCCCTTGTATTTAAGATTATGGAAGCATGTAAACACTAGAGCCATTGAATGTAGTATATAAAAATCGATCATATTTTATGCACTGCCATACCGTCCATCCGATTGTAATAAAACTTTGTCAACTTCTTGCTTGCGCTTCAACAAAGAATATAGGCATGGTACAATGGGAATGTGCATATGTCAGTCACACATACACGCGAAATGGCGGTCTTGGTGAGGATAAAATGAGTTTATGCGGACTCAAGCGCCCCTGAACAGAAACTCTACGCAACCCGTCGCACCCTCAGGTATTAAGCACATCTTCGCTGCATATTCTGCCCCTGCGATTGTGAAATATCGGCCAGAATTATTACTTGAACGTTATCTCGGACAAGTAAATTAAATTTCTCTAAGACAATGTCATAGCAAATGCATGTCCAAACTTGAGCGAGAACGTTTTAACACTAGGATACTTGACAACCATCTCCAAACCAGGACATAGAACAAACCCACACTCATTAAGAAAGTCGTTCGTCTGTTAAAATATTTGCAGAGAATAGTGTAAAACGTGATTAACAATCGTGACCAGTGACATGAGAAGTGTAATACATTGCAATAGCAAAGCATTGCTGGATCCACTAGTAAGAAATAAAAATAAAAATACATTATCTCTATAGGATGAATTATCAGTTGAACCTAACAGGTGTTGTTCAACCTTACAGGTGTATGGAAAGTAACTTTTTAAAAGACAGCTCTCAATGGAGAATGTGTGAATTTATCAACAGTAACAACATTCTGCGGATTAACAAAGATCCCACGAATTAACACATTCCCTGTCTGTTATCAAAAAAGAACTTGCAGAATCTAAAGCTCTCTTTCCCAGCCCCAACAGAGTTATCCCCTCTAATCCACTCCCACCTCAATTAAACGGCCTTCCAAAAATTCACAAACTTGATATCCCCATAAGACCTGTCATTTCGTATACCAACACCATTACACACAGACTCACTTGGAAACTCAACCAAACTATTTCCACACATATCAAATTCTCACCCTCCCACACTATCTCCAATAGTATCGACCTAGTGAAGAACATCAAAGACGTAGTTGTGTCACCTAATGGCAAACTTATTTCCTTTGACGTGACGAACCTTTTTCCGAGCATTCCAACCACAGAATGCAAAACTATTTTATGAGATTCTTGAAAATTCTTTGAGCTCAATACCTATAAAGAAACAAACTTTTCAACTTGATTTTGAACTCTGTTTGGACATAAATTACTTCACATTTGACAATAAACTCTTCACTCCAACTTCTGGTCTACCTATGAGATCCCCAGTTTCCCCACTACTAGCAGACATATTTATGGACAGCTTTGAGAAACACATTTTTAATTCTGGACACCCTCTTCTAACAAATGTGATTTATTGGTATAGAGACATTGATGACATCAAAGTACTTTGGACCGGCCCTTACAGACAATTGAAAAACTTCACGGACTTCCTAAATTCTATACATTCCAACATATAATTCACTAAAAAAAGGAGAAGAAGAAGAAGAAGAAGATGACACACCGACACAGTCCTTCATAACACATCGCAACATCCACCCTCTCACAAGCACGCAGCATTCCACAGTATGGTTCACTGATTATTCTCGATTCCTCTCTCCCCTCAGAACATCAGGAAAGAAATCCATAACATAAAACAAATAGCTATCAATATTGGTTGCAGTAGTTCTTTAATTGACAATCTCATTGAAAAGAAAACTCTCTCTCTTAACACAAATAACTTAATATCTCTCACTCCTACGCACACAAGACAGTAGCACAGCAGATATACTATCCCCTTCCTTAGAAGATTGTCACTAAACATTGCCAAAAAACTCAGAAAATTTGACATACACGTCACATACAGCACACCAAACAATTTCCAAAACACATTTTCCTACAACAAAGATCCTATTCCCAAATCTCTATCATGTGGAGTGTACTCCATTTCCTGCGGCAGTTGCAAAGCGCAATACATTGGCCAGACCGGAAGATCCTTTAAACAAAGAACACGTACATGCCTTACACACAAAACAACACAATCACACTTCGCCAGCCATCTCTTAGAACAAGAACCCTCATTTAATGCAGACAGTGCCATCAAAATTTTGGAGATGGAAAACAGATACACTCACGGACTTAAATTAGAATCCATTCACATCAATAATTTATTAAACAATTCTCAACACACTATTTTGAATGAACAAATTCCCTCCCTCTCACCCCTCTTGAAACTCGCCACTTCCCAAGCACGTTAACCCATCTGCCCACCTCTTTTCTGCGACCCGGCTGGACCTTTCCCCTAATAAAGTAACTTTGTAATAAGGTCACTACAAATGTTGTGACTATAAATGAAATAACTAAATTTTTTAAAAAAATGTATAGAAAATAATTTATAATGTCTCTGTAGATTTTTGGTGTATTGAAGAAGAGCTTCAGATGAAGACTTTGGGAGAAAGTAAACTGCACTAACAGTTATAATTCTTGCTAATTTGATCAAAACAAAGATTTGTTCTTGTAAAGAGTCACTCGAATTAATGAAGTGATGTATTTTCATTGACAGCAATCACTACCCCCTTGAAATTGTGAAGTTTCCCCCTTAATTGTGAAGCCCTGTGTATTCTGAAGTTTAGGAAATTTCCTAGATAAAGCTCAAAATCTGTAATACACTGTGTAACCAGGTTTCAGTAAACACCAAGATATGTGTCGCTGTGTGGGATACAGATTCTAATTTTGTCAGATCTCTCACATTTTGGTAGTGAGTGGTTTTGATCAGGGATTGCCAGAATTGTAGATTTCCTGGTTAATGTTGTTTTTTGATGAATTGTTGTTATCTCTATATACCATCCACTATCGTAGGTATTCCTGTGAACTTTTATCAGTTTCTCGGATTTATCATTACAGTTACTGATTTCGAATTCTGACAGCTGTTTCAAGAAAATTTTTGTTTTGGTGTATAATTTGTAGTTATTTTAAGTTGAGTTGTATATTTTGATTTATTCTCATTGTTAGTATTATTTATGTTTTGATAACTTGATTTTAGATGACTAGTTTGCATCATTTGTTTATTCCACATCTAAGTGCCATTTGGCAGTAGAGAAAGATGGCCTTCAGTTACAGAAAACTCTAACAGTGCTTCCCAGTCTGTAAAGGAATAATGAATACTTGTCATAGCTTCAACTGAATTATTTTTTGCTTTCCCAATTTCTTGCTTTGTCAAAAGAGGCGTCACAACTATGGGGGTATTTGTCTACTTGTGTTGTAAAGTAGTATATGAAAAATTGTGAGTAACAGAACCTCTCCAATTGCAGACTGCACTCTACCTCAAGAACAACAGGAGTTTAGAAAACTTTAGACAACAGGGGTTTAGAAAAAGTTTAGCTCAACAATAGATGACGTATTTACATTAAAACAAATAATTGAGAAACGAGTGGAGTTTAATAGAGATACATACTTAGCCTTCGTGGATATTGAGAAGGCTTTTGATAATGTCAACCGATGTAAATCATGGAGCATTATGAAGGAAGAAGGGTACCCAAGTCAGCTAGTGCAAGTGGTGAAAAGTATGCATGACAATACTAATATCGCAGTAAAATATAATGGATTTGTTTCCAGGAAGAGGATTATAAATAAAGGAGTAAGGCAGGGAGACGTTCTTCTCCAACACTCTTTAATATATATCTGGGATATATAATTAAAAGGTGGAAGAACATGGTACCTTCAGGAATTTACCTGGGCAAAAATACATTTGTAAATACCCTTTTATGTGCTGACGACTAGGTGATCCTGCAGGAAAACGAAGATGATTTGCAAGGATCTATTTACCAAGTGGAGCAAATTTTTATGGAGTACAATCTGATAGTATCAGTTAATAAAACCAAAGTAATGGCTTTTAAAGGAAAAGAACCAGTAAGGACAAAGATTGTGCTTAAAATATGGTTTTAGAACAAGTGAAGCGTTTTAGCTGCCTAGGGTGTGAAATTACATATGGAAGAGAGAGGGAGGTCACCAGCAAGATTCATAAATTTCTAGCAGTTTGTGGAACTATAAGTAGAAAGTTTAAAAAGAAAGCCCGAAAAGAAACCCAATTAAAATTTTATGATATTATGGCCCTCCAAGTTTTACTGTATGGATGTGAAACTTGGGTTCAAAAACAAGAAGATTTTAGGAGGATTGAATCTGCAGAAATGCGATTCTATGTGATTTTTGAGAGGAGTAAAGGGCTGTACATTAAGAGGTCAAATAAAAAGTGAAAAAATAAGAGAAGAACTAAGACAGAAAGAAACAGTACATGAAAATATTAAGAAGTACAGCCAGCAATGGGTGACACATATTGAAAATATGCCGCAATATAGACTTCCAGAGCAAGCCCTGAATTACAAGCCAAGAGGAAAGAGAAACATTGGAAGGCCAAGAACATAATGGAAAGAGGCTGGAACTGGCAATATGCCTAATCCATAAATGAAGATGATGATGTCAAAAGAGGCAAGTAGTTTGATTCCTGTGAATTGATGCTCTTAATTCTTGTTACTCAAAGACCTAGAAGAAAATACTATTCTATGCCTCGAGAACCCAAAAATGACCTGTAGGGGTACTCATTCAAATTCATATCTACAGTAATTTCAACATACAAATTGTGAAACATGACAACGAACTGGCTTCGACTTCTGTCTGCTAACAGCAAAGGACAAAAGTTGATATGATTACTTTAGAAATAATAATTTAAAATCATTATATTGGCACTTTTTTCCCCAAAACTAAAACATTCACATGCTAGGAACAAATTATTTAAGCTGAAGTTATGCCAAGAAAATCTGACTCTTACAACAAAATGAAAATGTTTAGGATGAATTTTTATCTGTTGGGTTAAACAGGTCCTAAATGTAGCTGCAGGGTTAATTCATTTTCATTACTTTCATTTGTTCATTCACTAGGGCCAGAAAGGTTGAGATATACTTACAAGGTCAGAAGTCTGGTTTCTGATTTCTTATAAGCAGCGAAAAGATTTATACGGACTAAAAAATATGAAATTGTAAATATATGTGTAGTTATTTTTATCAAAATATGAAGTTAAATATGGACTTAATATGATAAAAAATTACTATGGTAAAATAATATTTTATTTTCAATTGATAAACCTTCATCTTTAAGTTCTGACATGTAACATCTAATTTTACACTGGCTGATTGTGCTACTTTTGATGTTTTATACTGGCTTAATAGAGAGATTATTAGAAGTGAACCATACAGTATTCTGACTGGATTGTAACTAACTGTGAGAAGCTGAGTAAGTTGAATTCCGATGTCAAAATCTCTGTGACGTTATGTGATTTCCGGGCGGCAGCCTCAGAGATAGTGTGGAGAAGGGATAGCGTGGATACTGAAATGAGGTGCGTTTCCCTCAGACTGTTGAGGTCTCAAGGTCATCTATCAAACAAATCCAATAATTCATTGCCTCTTTGCACTCCCCTTTATCTCGCGGGACACTCAAACTCCTCAGACAGGGCCTCAGGGCCGGAGAGTGAATAAATTAAAACATTTACAGTTTCTTAACTTACTTTCCCATTGTCAATTCTCCCTAATTTTCAGAAAACTCTAATGTTTAAGGAATTGCTGAAAATTTTAAAGCCCTTTTTGTTGAGATGAATTTTTAATATTTAATAAAATTTCACTGTTAAGCTTACTATGCTATAGGGACTGATTTTATAAGGAATATGGAAAATATACGGACTTTTATTCAAATATATACCAAAACCCCAAACAAGGAAAATAAAAAGTAGAATTTTTCAACTCTACACATTGGGAAACATAAAGATAATGCAAATTAATATCGATATTAGCATATTTAGTAAATATGTTATAACTAAGAAATCCACCTTATCCCTACCAGAAATCCATCCCTGCTTATAAGCAATGAAATATCAATAAAACTTAAAATTGTTTAATAATAGAAACAAAATAGCTTAGAAGCAATAAAGCAATGAAAAATGTGATATTGGCATTATATATCAAATTTGAAAGTGTGTAAAAGGTATACATTACAAGAATAAATTTATAAAGACAGAAAATTGCTTTAAAAAAGGGAAGGGAAAACAAAATACCATTTCATCATAATAATACTTTTCTTTTTATAATGGACACACATTAACTGTAAAAATAATATAATAAAAGGAGCATTTTCTGCTCAGAGTCTGATAACAAAATGTAAGTTAATTTTGTCAATATTTTGTTCATCTATGCTGTTTATATTATTTTCATCAGACTTGAAATGGATTTATTTCTTTTCAGTGAACTGTTGACTGAAATAATTAACAAACTGCCACCAAATCGTTTGCCTACCCAAAAGTTGATGACAATTAATGACATTGTACACAGTGATCTTTTTCTTATATCTGACTGTCGAGCAGTGTTGCTTCCTGTTGTAACTGCTCATGTGAAGGAACTTTTGGAAGTGAAAGACGAGGTACGATTACTTACTTATATATGTAATACATAAATCCTGGATACAGTAAATGGGAGCAGGTTGCTGTTTTTGCTTTTTATCAGATTTGGTTCTCATAATACTTTAAATGATTTTGCATTTATACTAATCTCTGCTTGAGCTTTTTTCTTTTGTAGTTTGCTTCAATTTGCTGTGTATTTATTTGGTATCTTCTTGTTATAAGGCCTAAAATTATATCTTCCATCTAACAAGGGTTTAAGTTTAATTAAGTTTTCTGAAAATCCTTGAACAATTTGTGTTCTAAAGAACACTTTAATATAAATCTAGAGGAACACATCAATAGCAAATTTTTTAAAATATTAATATATATTTAAATATATTTCTGTAGGATTAGCAAGCTACAATTCTCTTACATTGTGTAGGATTATGGGTTTTTTAATTAAAAATATCAATAATGCTGAAAACAGAACAAGATGAACAATCATTATATATGAGCAAGATCATTATAATGTAAGGTAGCTGAATCTATCCTGATTAGTCGAAATAGTTCTCAGTTTATTGAAAAATACTGACTGAGCATTGCTACTTGATAATTTAAAAAATGGAGGGGTAAGAGCTATACATAACATGAAACCACAAGGTTGTAGGGTAATAGAATGAATCATCATCACCAGGGTCGTGCAGGAGTTACATATCGCAACAAGACAAAATCTGATGCCAAGCTGGCCAAGATGCTGGGAGCAAGCAGGCAGAAGATTAGCACACACCGGGGTTTGAGCGAAGAGGTGTGTATTAAATCTTCTTTACATAACTATTTTCTGACCATCTTTCTTGTACAATATTTAAAGGTTTGTCGAGTTAAATTGGTAAACAAATATGATTGGATTATTTGTGTTACAAAGTTTAATGTTGTCTTTGGGGGAAATGAAATCTGTAAGAGAAGTAAAATATAAAGTCATATTTTTTTCACTTTTGAATTATTCAAATTATAATTAATTTTTCTGATATTTTTTAAGGATGGAGACAAATTCAACAAAAGTATAATTACGTATTTCTTTGGATAACTTAAACAGTTTTTAGTTTTCATTATTTTCAAGGAAACACTATACACCAAAAAATTCACAGGATAACTTGACATTATTATTTCTTTGGTATCTGATTTTTAAAGAAATAATATTTACTATTATTTACACAACTATAACAATGGTAATGGTGCTGCTATCATTTCTGGAACATTTGTTCAAATCTTTTGTGTTGGACTTTTATATATTGCATGTTTCTTTTAGATATTTCTACTGGGATTTTCGGTATTCATGGGCAAATTGGTTGGTAAAAAATAAAATCATGTAGTTTGATAATGGAATTATTATTATTATTATTTAACATTTTCTAGTATCATTTAAGAGTGAAAATAAAGCCAATGATTGACCGTGGTGAATGTTTTGAGATTTTTTTATTGCAATTTTTAAGTTGAAAGAAAACCTCAAAATTAAGATATTTGACTATGAGCATTGGTAATATTTATAATTATATTTATTTACTTATTAATAAAGTTTTTTTTCTTTCTGAGAAACTAAATATTTTATTGCATTTACTTTTAATTAAAATAAATTTAATTAGAACTCAATTCATCTTCCATTTCAATCTGGCTATCTTTTTAATTCAGTCTTTCTTTCATTTTTTATTTTATTTGTGTTTTGATTGGTTTAAATATGTTTTGCTATCATTTAATTATCTCATGAATGATCCTTGAATGTTTAATTTTGATCTATAATTTATTGATGAATATCTTTTAATAACATCTTTACTTTTCCACACTATTTTTGTGTAAATATGAAAAGTTCTTATTTTTCATATCGTGTTTTCCATTGTGACTTTTTAAAATTTGTTTCAGATTTAATTGTTTATTATTTTATTTATGTTATCTCTTTTAGGAGTAGAAATAACTTTCTATTAAAGTTCTAATTTTTAATGTTGATTTCATATCTGTAATCTGATGCCCTGACTCTTGTTACAATTACATCTGTAATCCTGTCAATGTCCTATGAACAAGTGAACAAATGAACAGACTGATAGTTTTGATGTGTACTATGATGTATCAGATGCTCATACTTTAAATGCATGCCGTAGAACATTGTAATTTAATGTTTTAATAGTAGAAAAATTAGTTATTTTTTCTCATTTATTCATTTCTTAAAAAGAATTACACATCTCTTTAACTTCATATATCATTTAAATTTTCATTAACACTGTTCCACATGTGTTTATACTCTGCTTAAAGGAGATTACGAACAACTACACTATCAGATTTCCTTCAAGAGGTATGTCTGTGTTTTTTGCTTTATATTTTTTGTATATGTAAATGAGGAATTTGATTACTATTTTGATTTATTTTCTATATTAGCCCTTGCATTGAGATGCTTATTAGATTATTGCATGTTTTGCTTTTTTATTGTTTTTGTGTAGTTTGTTATTGCATTATTGCTTACAATCATCAGTTTTAAATACAAATTGATATAATCTTACATATCTGTTGAAATAAGTTTTTAATACTGCATTTCAGTAATGCGGAAGTGTCATGTGATTAATATTAAAATTACAAAGGGCAAAAATACTGTATTGTGTCAAGGCATTACCTCAGTTCTGAAATTTTGTTAACAAAGTAGAAGAGGTGTTGTAAATGATCATTTTGGTTTTTTTTCATGTGATGAGCAATTTGTTCTTTGAAACTGGATGCATCCAAACAGTTCAACCATGAGGTGGCTCAGGGCATCAACTGATGCCACTGCAGTGCCTCTGATCAGGAGGTCCTAGAGTTAGAGACCTGATAGTGACAGGATTTTCGACACTAGCTAGACAGCTTGAATTTCAACCACTGTCTGGAGGAGAATTCTAGCAGCCAGCTGCTTTAATCAGTAGTTTTCTGTAGTTTCTTCAACACCAGGCGAATGCCAGAGCAGTTCCCTAACAAATGGGCCACAGACCGCACACAATCTTTCCTTCCTGTTACTTGTCTTATCCTCACCCCTCTCTTACACACGTACATGCACTACATTACCACATGTACCATGAGACGAGTCGGGAGCTTTGAGCTTGTCCCAGCTGTGGCGGCAACCCACTGGTGGGAGATTCCTAGATGGGAAAATTCTGCAAACCGATGTGAAGCGGATGAAGAACACCACCACTTCCTGTCATGAAAGCATGCATGACACTAAGTACCAATGACCATAGCAGTTGATGCACCCAGAAACTAATAATCAATCAATCAAACACTTCCCTTGCAAAAGTCTTGCTTCAGTTATATTAATAATTCTATTTTCAATTATTGTTTTCATTGTGGCCAAGAAAAGGAAAGCAGTTTTACAAATTTTGACTTATTTTGATATAGATTATCAAGGAGTTAATGTTGTAATAGCATTGATGCTTGTAATTTTTGCTGTTGCATGAAGAAATTTCTATTACCGCACTAAATAAATAAGACTGATGAATAGAACCTGGAGTGCTGCAATGAGCTTACTTCAGTGAGTAAACTTAGTGAATATTTTAAAATCTTAGAGTACAGTTTTGTAATGATTTTATAAATTTGAGAGCTGCCCTTAGTATTTTTTTAAGGGAGGTGAATATTTATGACATTTGCATCCTGATATAGTGTTCTTTATTGTTATATTGGATTTCATCATTTTCCATCTTAGTTTTACCTCGATACTATTTGGAATAGTTAAAACCACAAGGTGTACTTGTGTTGTTTCAATTTTAGGGAACATCAAAAACAAGGAAGAAGTAAAATTACTATAGATATAAGAGTATCTTTTCCCTTGAGAAATTTTTGTATTATATTTTTTACAAAATTTAACTAAAATGTTTCAGGAAAGGTATTTTCATTGTAAATATACCATACACTTCTCTTCTGAAATATCAGTAAAATAATTCTAGTATTTTTAATTATTAGTCACTTTACTGCATGTCTTCTGTTGGAGGTTAGTCATGTTTTAATCATATTATTAATTCATATTTGCTCCTTTTATAAAAAAAAAATATTGAATGTAAAATCATACTCTAGTGAGTGCACCAGTGAAAGTTGGTTGCAGATTTAGGTTTCTGCAATTTATCACTGTGTGCATTAGTGCTACTAGCATGGTATATTAAGTATTCAAGTTTCATTATGCCTTTTGTAATTTCCATATCTTTCTTATTAGGAACTGCAAACTCTCAGATGTTGATTATGATCATTTAGTGTATGTTAATTTTGAAGTATGTTGGTGCAATGGTACAATTCTAATAATTTCTGTATCTATTAGACTTTTCTTCACATTTTCTGTTTAATAATGATCTTGAAGTAATGAAGATACTGTGTTTTTAAATTTTTTTCTTCCTTTGTATTGTAATCAAGTGCAATCTGTATTTCAGATGAAAGTATCTGTTTCAGAATACTTACTAATTTACTAATACATGAATATTCATACATCTTTTCCTTCTCAGGAATCAGTTTGTTATTAAAGGAATACAATTTAATATTATGTTCTCAGTAGTTTCATTGTACCGACTTGAAAATAACCGTAAAAGAAGAATATTTTTGAGAAAGAATGAGAGTTTTAAGAATGAACCCTTCAAAGAGTGCAAATCTGTGCAAATTTCATCTTAGCAGAGTAGATATTAGGTTATGAGAGTGAGAAATCTCCAGATCAAAAATATATTGTGGTTTTTGACAGATGTAAAACTTTATGCATTAAAATACAAAATTTGGTGAAAGAAACATAATTTCAATATTGCAAATTTGCAAGTGCAGATAGAAACAAAATTTCTATTTTAGTAAACAGATATTTTGCATAGCATGATATGTTCAATTCTGTTTTGTTTCTATTCAAGATACTCTTCAATTTTGAGCCAGGTTCTTCTCAGGTTTAAGGAAATTTTGTTTGCATATTGTAGCAGAAACAGAAGTGAAAAACTCCTGTTAGACTCCTGAGAACCACTTCAATAGCTACTAAAGACGTATCTTCTTTCCAGGGAGTGTTTCAATAGAATATGATTCATCACTGAGCATGTTTATTCCAAGAGTGGTTGTATTAGACATGCACACACACACACACACACACACACACACACACGCACACGCTCACGCACACACACACGCTCACGCACACATGCGCACACACACATGCGCACACACACGCGCTCACGCCCACATGCGCACACACACACGCACACACAGACATACAAATGCTGCCTTGGTGCAGTTCTCTACTTGTCGGATTTTTTCACACTTCATCATTACTTCTGAGTACTCATTATATGGACACTGTGATAATGTGGTATTGCCCTGATGTTTATTTATCTATTTACAGAAAGGATACTCATTTACTAGTGCTTTTGAGAGGGTGGTGAGGTTTTGATTGTGATACATAAAGATTTTTGTAGTTTTCAAATAAGTGAAATAGAAATAAAATTTCTACTTTAAGAAACAGAGACCACACGATAACCATTGATGACAAATGTATTTCATTATGTCGACATGCTGTCACCAACCTGTTTCATGAACTATGTGATGATCAGAGCCCAGAAGTTCAGGCAGGTATTTACTTGACCGAAAATAGACGAGCATTAAAGCAATTACTTTTATTCAGGCTTGGAAAAGGGCATTTGTTCTAGCTAAAGTTGGGGTGCATAGGTATGTAGAAATAGAAAATTACCTTTAAAAGGAATTATTGTAAAACATTAGCAATTAAAATGATATACATTTTTATTCAAACTCTAAAGTTTACATTGACACTTATGTGTAAGGAAATTATCTTTTCATTCTAATCTTGTTACATGTGGTCTAAGACTACGAATTTATTTTACTCATGATGCTGCCTCTTCAAAATCCCAGTTAGAACTCCCTTTGGAATCTTGAAATGACACCACGGAAAATGAAATTATATTTTTCGATCTTGGCACTTATGTATTTGCCAATACTGAGAAGGGTTTATCATACACAGAGAGCTCCATCTTCAAAAGGGATCGGAGGCCATACTCAAAATTAGGATAGGATTCCTCATGAGCAAACAAAGCATGTCCGCATGAAGGGGAGGAACTGATTAGTGTCATCTTCATTTTTCATTTAGATTTTTAACACTACCTGGCCCTGGAGCCTGGATAAGCTGAAACTTATCAGTCCCTCTAATGAATTCTTGTTCCGTAATGGGAAGTTAAAAAAGCAGTATAAAATTATCTGAACCCTAAAGGGATTTTAATCCCATCCCTCAAATAATCCTTGTATATTTCGACTGCTTAGTACCATAAAAGGAAGTATTAACACATTTTAATTTTTCAGAATAAATTATAACAAAATAATGAAATAAATATTTCAGACAAAACTAAGGGCCCCCTTGTAACCGAAAGACGGCCTTGTATACGACGTATACGAGAAATTAAAAAGTCATAAAATAGTATCCACAGGAAAAAGCCATTATCCCAAATATCCGGGCTGGTTTGAGTACATTGTTAAAAGGTCTTCAAGTTCTTGGATTTCTGAAGAGAAACTACTGATTTTACTATGCTAGTCAACGTTCACTACTTCGTATAAAACTGTGTAAAACCCATTCGGTGGTCTCCACGTTGCGCCATCCACTTACCCCACACGCCCCGCCCCGCCCAACTTGCTCTCCCTTTGCCCTAGGAGCCTCTGCCCTACTCCTGTCCGCCACCTGTCCTTTGCTCCGCCTTGCTCTCCTGCTCGTCCCCGCCCGTCGCGCCCGTCCTGCTCGTCCCCGCCCGTCGCGCCCGTCGCGCCCGTCCTGCTCGTCCCCGCCCGTCGCGCCCGTCCTGCTCGTCCCCGCCCGTCGCGCCCGTCCTGCTCGTCCCCGCCCGTCGCGCCCGTCCTGCTCGTCCCCGCCCGTCCTGCTCGTCCCCGCCCGTCGCGCCCGTCCTACTCGTCCCCGCCCGTCGCGCCCGTCCTGCTCGTCCCCGCCCGTCGCGCCCGTCCTGCTCGTCCCCGCCCGTCGCGCCCGCCCTGCTCGTCCCCACGCGTCGGGATACGCTTGTAATACATGGAACCTTCTTGAAATGGTTTGAAAACTATTTGATAGGTTGGGTTCTAAAAGTAAAACATAAATCGTTTATTTCGAGAGACATAATGTTTCTTCTGACGTTCCTCAGGGTTCCCATTTGGGCTCATTATTATTTATTTTATTTGTAAATAATCTTAAATTTAAACTTTCTACTTGCTCATTTTTTATATATTTGAATGATTTGAAGTTAAATCAGTTGGTGATTACTTAAAACTTTAAGAGGCTTTAGATATATTGGTTTTACAGTGTAGAACAAATAAACTAAATCTAAATATACAAAAATGGAAACTCATGACTTTTTCTAGAATGAGAAATATGATCAAATTTACATATTCAATCAAAGGACAAAGTCTTGAAGTGTTTTCATTGATAAAAGATCTTGAGGTCCTTTTTGACCCTAAACTGAAATTCTCATCTTATACTGATAGGGTTATTTTGAAAGCTAATTGTTTACTTAGATACATTAAATGAATGACAACTGATTTCTCAAATATAGGATCTTTCCGAACTCTATATTTGTCTCTAATTTAGCCAATTTTGATGTATGCATCCCCAATATGGTCACCTATTTATGATGTTCAAAAGTTGGGAAGTTTACAAGATTAATTTCTTAATTTTGTGGCATGGAAATTACGATTCTAAAATGCAAAAGTATTTAACATTTTATATTACTTGACCTAAAAGCCATTTGAAGAAAGTTCTTGTGCCATTTGGGGAAGGAGTCACTACCAGGCGACTTCATTTTTTTTTTCAGTGGGTAACTAATTTCCTTTTTGATGTGATTAGTTTCATTCCATCACCAGTTGACCATATGACCTCTAAGAATTACTACACACACCCAGGTGCTGAAGAAATGTGTTAACATTGGAGAATGATCAGGTATTGCTAACTTGTGCCCTTGCCTTCCATTCTCTGGAGTCCACCCAAGTCATTACCACAAAAAATTTCTAATTTTTTCTCCATGGTCTTACAGTGTTCTGGGAGTTTTTAATTGAGTGTATCTGTTTTGTTTGTTATTAGATTATTTGGCAGACAGTACTATTCTTTCACAATAATTTTATGTTATTTTATCTAGGTGGTGATCATTCCAAAAATGTGATATTTTTTCATTTTATTTTATTCATTGATGCTATTAAAAGTATTTGTGAAGTTATTTTAATTGGAGACCTGTTTGTTTATTTACACTTTAATAAAGTAACCTTTGTACAATATATATCAATGTGTATTTCATTTTTCCAGAGAGAATTTCATTTGCTCACAGTTGCTTCTTAAATGATTGAACCATTTTCAGTTTCCAATAATAATTTTCTGTTTCATGTTTGATTGTAGCAGGAATAATTGAAAAAGTAGTTGTGTTAGGAATTATTGTTCTGAATATTGGATGAATCAGAATTATTGTTTAATAGTGTGTTTATGATTCCTACATTCACTGAAAAAAAGTGTGCAAATGAAGACACCTCGGAGATATGTGTGTTGATGTGTAATAAAATTGTTGATGTTAACTATGTAATACTCAAGATAAGTGTTAAACAGTATGTTTTTAGTATTACATTTACATTTTTTATTACTACTGCAGAGCTGTATGAGATCTTCACCCATTTGGTTCTTCACAGTTCTCAACATAGTACTATAAAATCTTTCAAAAATTTATTTTCCTGAAAATCTTTTCCTGTACCTGGCAATTGTGGATATGAATAACTATTATTACGTATTAATTGTAAATAATATACAACATGTTTAATATTACAATGTTGACTTTTCTTGACAGATTGAACTCAGTGTCAAGATTCTTAGTGATATAATGGATCTTCTGTTCCGATCAGACATTGGCTCTACTGTACATGACATATCTGGAATCATGTTAAATGTTTTGCGTACTGTTATTCAGACAACCATTTCAATGGATAGAGAAAGTCCTCTAGTGGTGAGTTCTCCCCTGATCATTTTTTTATTTTATTTCTTTTAAAAACGCCTTTATAATATTAGTTAATTTGCGAAATATATTAGTTTCTTGTCTTATTCATATTGTTGTAATAAAAACTAAGTAATTTCCTGTATACTTGGTTTTTTCTAACGTGGTGGCTGAGGGGGTAGTATCTCCAAGATGGAATTCAGCATGACTTTTTGCATCTTTCTTGGTCCTGTCGCAAGATGTTGTGTGATCGCGACCCCATCAAGCAGTGCTGCAGATCAAGTGACTAGCAGCAGGACTGAGAATGACTCAAAATTTCGTGCCGAATTCCATCTTGGAGATACTATCCTTAGCCGCATGTTAGAAAAACCAAGTATTGGTAATTGGCATGCACATTTGAACATTATTGAAACCTGAATGTAGAAGTTTGATTAAAAAATGGAAAATTAATAAAAGTGGTAAATGTGATTTCTAGTTTTTGAGAAACTTTGAAAAATCACCAATCATGAAATAGTGTAATATTATATTTGTACTGTCAGGGCCCTGCTGTAGCAAGGCTGAATTCTTACACAAGAAGTAATAAATGTTCAGTTTTGATAATGATTTGTTGAGTGAACAAAAAATAATAACTGAACCTTTTGTTACTTTTTTTCTTCTCTTCTTCTCGTACTTTTTCCTATTTCTCCATCTTCTCTTTCTTCTTCATCTTCTCTTCTTTCTCCTTCTTTCTTTTTCTTTGCCTTTTCTTCTCCTCTTTTGCTTGTGTTTTTATTATTTTTCTTCACCTCTTTACCTAATCTCCTCATCTTTCTTTTGCTTTTATTCATCAACTATTCTTCCTCTTCTTTCTCTTCTGTACTGTCTTCTCCACCATCTTATTCTTCTCCTCCAGCACCTTCTCCAGGTCCTTTCCTGTCCTCTTGTCTGTCGTTTTCACCTTATTGTATGCCTCCTTCATCTTGTCCACAATAAATAAATTGCATAACGCTCAAGTGAGAAAAATAACTCAATATAAACCACTTTTTCTTGAATTAGTATGAAAATTATAATTTTGGATTGTTCTTATGACATAAATTTCCATTGTTTTATACATAGATGCTTCTTAAGTAGAAGCGATAATAGGCACATTAACTAACAACCTTGAAATTTTATTTTTTGTTGTATTGGAATCTTCTCAATAGCTTTTGGCAATACATGCAAATAACCTGAAAGAGCAATTTCATTTGCACAGTGCATACTGTTATTTTCTATCCAATTCTCAGATACACCATACTCCTTTTCATACATTTCTTGAAATTTTACTGGAAATAAACTATTCATAGCTTTGATAGCTTTTCCTAGATATTCTGCAAGAATTACACGATATTCTTTTAATTTTACAAACAACTTGTTCAACTATGAGTTTGTAGTAGCAATCAGATACACCATCTAATTTTTTTATCTGATATCTTATTGACAACTGACAATTACAATGTGCCTTTTCCCTGTTGATGCAAGAGATTTGAAAATGTTTTGAATTCTCATTTGGCTCTGCAACTAACTAGTAAATCAAAGTTTTGTAGGCACCAAGGGCATTACTTATGTTTTTGCCTACAGATGACTTCCAACCCTGGGATCAGAGGCCCTTGTATTTTGAAGTCGCCCTCATAGCAAAAACATAAACTATACACACACACACACACAATTATTAATAATAATTCTCCTTTCTCAATTACAGGGTAATCTTGTTGCTGTTATGATTTCAATATTTAGGCAGATGAGACCACATCATTTTGTTGAATACATTAAACATTTTGTAACTCGAACGGATCTATTAGATTTCCTCATGGAAATCTTATTGGTTTTCAAAGACCTTGTTTCTCGTCCTGTATATCCAAAAGATTGGAGTGAAATGATTATGCTGCAAAACAGGTATGTTATAATATTGTTTTAATTTTGTCCAATTATATTCTAGGGTAACCATAATCCAGATTGTCAAAATAATGTGACTCTTGATCCTTCCCTCTGATGACCTTAATGAGGTTAATAATATGAGGAGTGTTCTTTTTCAACTTCTAATGAGCCATAGGCAATTTAGACAAGGAAAGAGCAAAGTTGTTTTATTAGCAGGAATCAAGTGAAATCCAAATTGCTTTTGAACATAAATGAGAAATTTGCCATATCGGTTAATGGGTTTTCCAATATAGTCTTTATAGAAGGTTTCTGTCAGTGTCTCTTCATGTCTTTAGGACTTTTGTTTGTGCAGAAAAGCTGTTCTTTGTGACCATTTTTCATCTCTCAAAAAGATGAACTTTGTTCAACAAGGTCATGGCTAAAGGACAGGTGATTAAAAACTTCCCATTTAATCTGAGGAAGAATTTTATGGGTTACCACAGCAATTGTACATTGTCATGAATCAAAACAACTCCAGCTGATACACCTTGCCTCTTCTTTTAATTGGATGATGTAATGTTTGACAATGTGAAAAAAGAAAGTGTGAAAACCTAACTCAACACACTAGCAGAACTTTTCAATGGAGAATATTGTAAATCTTTCTTACATTATGATAAATGCCTCAATATTCTCAAAATGTGGACAAAGTAGGAATTTTTTAAAATGTACGATGACTACATTTATTCTAAAAATGCAAATGGGTCTGCATAAATTAAGACATGTGACAACTCTATATAGGGTGATTCATTTCACCTGCATAAACTCTCTACAAACGGTTTTGAAAGTAAGTGACAAGCAATATATCCTTTGATGTTTTTTCTTCTAAATGCATAAATACTTCTTAAAATAGATTTTTATGGATATCACATTTCCAAAGGGCTAGGCAAGGACTGGATGATGCTGATACAAGGCCATTCTGTAACGTTTCTGCCCCCAATTCAAATTTGGCACTTTTTAATATCAAGACAATAACTTTTCTTTCTCATGACCAGTATTATCCTAGAGCAGACTATCTTATATTATCATCATCATATATCGTGTATCAAATTACTGGACTATCATGTATCGTCCTAAATTATACAGACCTTGCTTTTTCTAAATTAAATGATATCTTAAGTAAATTTGTCGCTCAGTACCGGTGTGTTTGTCAGTAAAATGCCTTGGAGATTTTTAACAATACAACATCCAAAAGGTGTTGATGAGGACTTTGTGAGGAACCAATTCACCCTATATACCTAGCTGTGCTGTTTAAATAATACTCTGTTCATTAGCATGTTCCTTCTGTAGCCGTTTTACAGTCCATATTCACTCGCATTGTGAGGGTTTTAATTGGTAGTATTGTAATTTCTTTACATTAGAATTACCACAAAAGTCATAGCAACTACTTTTTTCCGTGTTACTATAGTCTGGCAAGAAATGTTAAATTGTACGAATGGAAGGTATGTACTAATGTTTAATGAATGTAATTTCAATGACAAAGAGATCTATATTAGGTTGGAGAATGAATAAAATAAGAAACATCAGTAGTTTGTTTCATTTGTGTTTACTACCATAACCATAAATGACTTACACGTTTTCTCTTATGTGTGTGCATATACATTCGTGTGTAGCATCTACCACCTTTTGAAGTAGTTTTTTTATGTATCTATCACATGCTGTCAAGTATGTGGAAGATGCCAAATACCCTCAACCAAATACTCTGAGAATCTTCTCATCTCGTGTCTCATTGTTGTGGTAGGATCTTGTCTAAAAGCATATTTCTTGCAGCAAGTTGATCAACTTTCTGATTCAATTGTCAGGACTAGAGGGGCCATACATATGTCTCATGTATGTGTATGTACTGAACATATTACTAGATTAGGCCCGCATAGAATTTTGCACTTGCATTGCCCTCAGGAGCCATGCGCAAGCTACTCGAGTGCAAAGGGAGGTAGTGAGAAAGGGTGGGGGTGAATTCTAGGAGTGGGGACTACCAATGAGAAAGCGCAATTCGAACCATAGCGCGTAAATTGAAAGAGCAATTGGCGAGAACATAACAGACTGTTACATACAATTCAAGTAATATTGCCTTTTGTATTATATTGGAAGAGTTTCTGTCAATTGATGACAATGTGAAATATGAACCTAAAACATTTAGACATATCTACTTGATTTGGACACCAAGTAGCTTGTAGGGCTGATGATGTAATTCGCGTTGCTACTATGGAATCACAAATTTAGTGTGGTGCCGAACTCAAAATTGTAATATTGAATTGTTTTTGTTTGATTATGACAATAATACCTATTCTTTCATTAACTATGTTTAAATAATATGGTTTTATCAATGCTCAAAAATCTTATTAAAAAAATCATGATTACTTTCTGCCCTAATTTCTGCCCCCATGTAATATTACCATCATATATTTCTGATATCAAATGAATTAACATTATTTATTCATAATCTTTTACAACATCGTGTAAAAAAGATTAAGCCCTTTACATTCTATTTAACAAGATCCATAATAACCTCATGATTGCCTGTAACCTATTATCAGAGAGGTTTGCATGTTGCTATCTCTTATACTGATTGATAATGGGGGAAAATGGTCATAAATAAAATAAATGTACTGCCAAACATTACCTTTGAAATCGCGTACATTTCATTTTTATGTCAATCTTATGATAGATTGCTCTCATTTTGTAAGTAGGTACATTTTTGACAAAACTGATTTTAGAAGAATTTGAAAGGGAAAATAAAGGGAGGCATTAGATGGCCAGGCATTCTATCTGGGCACCACATCACCCCACTGTGCGATGGCAGGCTGCTCCCATCTTTGCAAAGCTGCCTACTCCCCACTCCCCTCTACTTGCGCTTTTGCTGCTCTCGCAGACAAACATGTGGCTCTTGAGTGAAAAAAGCCTGTGGAAGCAGGTGATCAGTCCTGTATTAGATGAATAAACAATTTTATTGGTTTCATATTTTGTATTTTTCTCTGAACTGATAATGATCTTTGTTCTTCAAAAATGATACATTAAATGTTAGATTAGCATGTATATGGCAATTCCAATTGTATATTATATTCTGATTGGAGAGTACAGAGTGAAATTTTCAGCCTACCAAATCACTCAATATGACAGGTTATCTTTTATCCCAACTATTGATCCTCATATCATCGGAGGCTATCATAGTCTGAACTCTCAGGTATCCGATTGTTTAAGTTGTTGGGTGAACCCAAGTATTCACCTCCCTCCCCAGGTAAAGCCCATCAGTTCCGAGTGTTCAGGGCAGCCAATCCTGTCCACTTTCATATGTACTGATAGCTGTACCATAAATGATTCGGTGGCTTCTATTGTAGACCAGCTACTGTTTTTGAAATCATCCATTCTGCAGCGTTGTCTCTTCTGAGAAGTCAGCTGCAGTCCAGGCCTTTAAGAACCTTGAGTGTGTTTCAACACAGTTAGTAGCTTTATACAGAGTTCCCTCAAGCACACATTTGTTTTCTTTCTTTTTTCTTCCCTCCTCCATTTCCTCCTCCCTCTTGGCAACAAAGGTACAACATCTATTGTCTTGTCACTAAGGTCTGGTACTTCACTGGATTCTGTGCAGTGTGGGAATCTCCAGTAATGTGTTGGCTGATCAGGCTGTAAAATCAACTCAGAAACCTGGTATTGACTTACACTCCCTCTGCCTCTTCATTAGATATAAAGGCATTTCTTAAATGCTCCATACACAACAAAACAGAGCAGCACCATACCACTTAGGTTAATTACAATTGAGGACTCTTGAAAACTTAGATGACTTCCTCATCCTGTGTTGTTTGACATTTTTCTTCAGGTTTCCTCCAGTGACTGAACTTCCCCTCATCTATGACACACAAAAGATGAACCTCTCCTTGAAACACATCATTCTACACTGCATTGAGTTTGATATCAGCTGACATATCATGCCTGGGATCTCTTTACAGGAGGAGCTTGGCAATGTCAAGTCCTCACTTTCACACTTTTCCTTTCTGCAAGATTATATGATTTGAGAGAAGAAAACTATTTTATTCTCAATGTTTTACTTGGCCTTTGCACAGCCATATTTTAACCATTTATCATTGTCTTGTGATTTTTATTTACCTTGTGTGCCCTTTAGATCTATAATTATACATGCACTTTTAATCAGCTTGGTAGTTGCATTTGCTACTACCAGGCGATCAGGGCAGACGAGTTCAGGCGATCAGGGCAGAATATGCACTCTGAAGCTTCGGACCCCTCTGAAGTAAAATCTCTCTGACCAGTAAATCTCTCTGACCAGTAAAATCTGTAATTAAAAAAAAAATTATTTGATATGGATTCCAATAACTTGAGATGTAGAAGCACCCATAAATCTTAATGAATCAAAAAAAATTGTACATTTTAAAATTTCTTATCTGATTCACATTGTGGAGGAAAAAATAGTAGCCATAACTTTTGTGTTATGATTGCATCATTCTTCTGTGTTCTGACAGAATAAGGTGATCTTTAAAATTTGTTTGTATTGAATTTATAAAGAAGATACATTAATTATAGTCTTAATGCAATGTGATTTCTTTTCCAGTGTCATTTTGAAATCGTTACGATTCTTTTCACATACAATCCGAGAATACTGTACTGAGAATTTTGAACATCAAGCTTGGAATAATTTCTTTCATTGTGCAGTAACATTTCTTACCCAGCCTTCTCTTCAGTTAGAGACTTTCTCTCAAAATAAGCGGTCTCGAATTATAAGTCGCTATAAAGATATGCGAAGAGAAATGAGTTTTGAAATACGTATCATGTGGTTCAGCCTTGGTAAGTATTTGCCACATCGTGTGATCGCATTTTCTGATTAATTTTTTATTGAACAATTAAAAGACTTTTTGTAGAATACAAGAAGTATGAAGGAGAAAGCTTCATTGAGATTAGACTAGCAATGAAGTTACTTTTCCAAGTTGTTTCTGAAAGGATATGTGATGATACTCCCTGATACAAACTGCAGATCAATTGAGGGGCTCAGTGCAAGGAGGGGCTATATAAAGGCAATAATAAGAATAATAACAATAATAAAAGGAAAATGTAATGTAATGAAGAAAACTTTCAGATCAGAAAAATTGCAGCAGTCAAAGTAACCAAAGGATCAGTTGCATTATTCTACAACATCCCATCCGAGCTGGAAGAATGGAAAAAAGTGGAATTTTTCAAGAAGATGCCGGGGAGAAGATCTAAACATTGAAGAGATCTTTCAACTGAATCCTCTTATATTATTACATTAACGGCTGGGCTGCCATCCTCATTTCCTGCCCAAAAGAACATCGTTGCACTGAAACTACGAGACCTTCAGTCTATGAGACCTTTAATCCTACCAGTTTACCAGTCATTTTATGATTATTTAACAGCATCAAGCAGTGTACATTCCAGTGAACATGTTGAAGAAATTTAATGTTGGACTTAATGTGTGTGGTCTGAACTCCTTACAAATGCTTCAATTACAGTGCTTGGAAATTATTCATTAGCTACACTGACACACTTTCCAAAAAACACATTTTTGTTGAAAAAAGTAAATAAATAATAAATATTTTTCAATTTCTAAAATTTTGTATTAATCTCCAGTATATGGAGGATATATTTTACTCTGAACTGAACTAGTGTAACAATATAACTTTTTTTTTTGTGAGAAAATCAAGTTCTAGTAAAACCTCTTTTTTCTCAGATTACATTACATATCGGTTAGCCCCCTCTGGCACTGAGCTCCGTAATTGCTTCAGAAGAAATATTACTTATTTCCATTGATATAGGAACTTATTATATCTTCGTGATACTTAATATGTTAATTAATATTAATATAATTATATTTATCTTTTTGTATTCACTTCCATTTTTGTTCTTAAAATATCCATTTGTGAATTATAGTTTCAAAAGTGTTTGTTTTACTGCCTGCCATTGCCATGATTTTGGAAGTTAATCCTAGAAAAATTGTCATATTGTTAAATTTCAATTTAAGTTATGTAGTGAGGGTAAATAAATGTCAATGGTTTCAAAGTAGTTTGTGTTTGAGGGTGTGAATAGAGTGCTTTAAGAGAAGTATGAATAAATGTAAAAATATATCTAGAACAATTGAAGACTTCACATCAATGTGTGTTGATATTTGTTTCTCATAATGTGAAATCATTCATTTCATTCTACAAATAATTTATTTTGATCTAATGTTTTTTATAAACCAAAAGTTTGTATGTTAGAATTTAATATGAACTTATGTTAATTGAACAGGTCAACACAAAATTCACTTTGTTCCTGGACTAGTGGGCCAATTCTTAGAAATGACTTTGATTCCGGAAACTGAACTACGGCGAGCAACTATTCCAATTTTCTTTGATATGATGCAGTGTGAATTTTATTCTTCTCGAGTTACTGGTGAATCTTTTGGTGACACAAAACGGGATTCTAGTCACATCAAAGCAAATTTTTCTGAGGTATGAATTATTTAAATTATAGAAGATATGTAAGAGATATAGAAAACTTGTCAGTTACTGTTGTAAAAATATCATATATTTGTCATTGAGAATTAACTGTTATGCAGAAAATTGATGATTTGTGTCTGCAGTGTTCATTTCAATCTTAAAAGCACTTCACTCTGTGAGAAAAGGTGAAAAACAGAAAGTGTAGGAGGTAAAAGACAGTTAAGTGATGGCAGTACTCATTACTTATGGAGAAAATTGTATTGTTTCAATGAAGTAAGCAAAAAATGTCGGAAAGTTCCCAAAAAGTCATTTTAAGCTTTCTTCAATAGTGTGTTAAAACTACCAAATAAATGACAGTGATGTAAATTAACAACAGTAAATAGGAATATGTAGGCGTAAAACTGAAAATACCTAAGAACGTTTGCTTCAGTTCTCAGAAGCACTGTTTCAAGCATTGCAATAATCATTGTTTTGTGGTTTTCAGTTTGAAAATGAAATGATAGCTAAACTTGATATATTGGTGGAAGGTGGTAGAGGAGATGAGCATTATAAAGATATGTTCTATGAAATAATGAACCAACTCTGTGAGCCACATGCTACAATGCGAGAACAGGTACTAACCTCCATTCATTAGTGAACATTTTTATGCTTGTTTGGTATGAACTCACTATGAGTGTATGACTTTTATGTTTGTAAATTTATTTTGTTCATTTGATTGTGGTAATTCTTTTGAAAAAAAAAAATTGATATTTTTGAGGGCTATCAATTTCAACAATTAAAGTAATGAAGACACTCCTATTTGATTTTACATAGATTTGATGTTCATCGAGTTTTGATGTTGAAACCTTGATGATTGTAACTTTTTGTATATCATTCTTAATTTTTATTGTTTTCATAATGCTATTTACTTTTCAAAATCTTATTGTAATTCTTGTCCAGTATTCCAGGAAAAATTTCCATGCAATTATTAAAATGGTTCATTCTACTACATGAAAATAGTTTTTCTATTCCTCACTTGCATTGTTGTTGGGCTTAACCAATTATAATTGTAATATTTATTTATTTATTATTGTAATGTTTTGCAATTTAATGCAGGGGGTGAAGTTTGTGAAAACCGTTACTCGTTTGATGGAGAGGTTGTTGGAATATCGATCTATCATCACTGATGAAAACAAAGAAAACCGTATGAGCTGTACAGTTAATCTTTTGGTAAGTAGTGCTAAACATTGTTCTTTTGTGAATTTTGAGAATGTTAGAAAATCCACCAAATCAGGAGTATCTTTTCCAATCTCCTTGCTGTTCACGAACACTGTGCTTATTATCGTTCTACTTCACAAGGAATAGAATTGTCAGTGATAGTTTTTTCCAGGGCATTTTTCTTTCACAAAAATATAACTTTCATGCTATCATATGAATAATGTTATGTTTTTTTCTTAGAGAACTCAGTAAACATTGTGATATCTAAGTTGACCTTCATTCCACTTTATTTTTGAATTATCATTACAAGTTTTAGTGCAGGAATTGTCTTTCAAACTCACATCGAGAGATTGTTGATATTCTTAAACTTGTACATTTCCCAACACAATAAAACATGGTTAGTATGACAAAAATAAATGTAAATGTCAAGTTTTTCAAATAGTTTCTCCAATTTTATTTACTTCAAATAGGTATAGCTAATTTTGTGTTATGAATTCTGAAAGTGTTGGTATTAGAACTTCGATACAACTTGGCGTCTTTTGTAATAAAGTATTAATATTTGAATGGCTTGTCAAGCAAGGAAATTTGTGGTTGGTGGTTCTGGAAGGATCATTCTCTTTTATATGCCACGAAGAAAAGATGAGTTTCAGTGTTTGAGAGAGGAAGAATATTAATCAAATATAAACATTGTGTTATGAGACCTGTTTTGGAATCTACTCCCAAATCTGTTGATTACATACATGGTATGATTGTGGAGGATCAATAAATTGTTTAGATGTAAATCCTAAACTTTTCACATCTTCAGTGATGGTATTGACATTGGTCAATCCTTTAGACATTCCTTTATTCCTTTCAGTAATTTTCCTTGTTATATATATTTTGTAGTAGTGGCGTAGGATGTTTGTGAAGTACAATGTTGAAAATAAGCATGCATTTATGACCCCAAATAAGCATGAAAATATGACCGTGCATAATTTATTTCTAATGTATTATTAAAGGAACAAAAAATTCAGAATAATAAAAAAGAATGAAATTAGTAATTTAGTGAAAAATATTATCAAATATTTATTTATAATTAATTTGAATATTATTACCTTAGCTTCTAGATCAGGGCAGATAATGGTTTTCTTTCACATCCATGTGATTGTTTTCGTTTGCAGAATTTGCTCTGCCTTTGCAATTGAGAATCAATGTATCATCTAATAGATTCTTGAACAATCCCACTGTGCCATCTAAGGGCTGAAAACCAGAGATATCATATCCATAATATAAGTTATAGTTCTGAAACTGGTTGCATGAAATTCTGATGTGTGTGATGCCCATCTGTTGACTAAATGGAAAGCAAATGGTCAAATCAAGATTAAAAATGTAAAAACCGGTAAAATGCATTGAAACATCAAAATAGATCAAACAAGGATGAAAACAGCAAAATGTTGAAAAAATGACAAAGTCATAAACATCTGCCCTCAAGTTTTACTTTGACAGGACTTCATACTAAATAGCTTTTATCCATTTGCAAATGCTTATTAAAGAAAAGTCAAATAAGTCCTGACATAATAAACGATTCTTCTCTTAGTTTTTTGCAATAGATATTTTCTGCAAGTTATTTTTGAATGTTCCTGCCAATATCTCTTCATATGAATTCTGAGTCGCTAAAATTGTTGTCATTTGTAGAACAGATTTTATGTACAGATCACTTCCTCAAATGTTAACTAGAAATAAAAGTTCACTTTGATTAGCAATGGCAATGTAGAAATGATTTATAGGAATTTTTTGATATATTCTTGAAAAAGCAAAATTGCATTGTCCATTGTTTGTGCAATAAGCAATTACGTTGTCCATTTTTTACTTAAATTGTGATTGATTTTCTATATGTGTGTAAATAAATGTTTCTCAATTGCAGGATTTTTATAGTGAGATAAATAGAAAAGAAATGTATATTCGATATGTAAACAAGCTGTGTGACCTTCACTTAGAATGTGATAATTATACTGAAGCTGCATACACATTGAAGTTGCATAGCAAACTTCTGAATTGGTCTGCTGACACACTACCTCCTCTCCTGAAAAGTATACGTTATCCACGCTGCCAGACTCATCGTGAACTTAAAGAAGCCCTCTACTACAGCATCATTCATTATTTTGATAAAGGCAAAGTATGTAGGTTTGTGAATTATTTTCTCTTCATTGCTGTTTCCAAGCTTATAAAAAATTAACTTTTTACATCATCATCTCCTTTTTCTTCTTCTCCTTTTCCTTTTCCTTCTCCTCCTTCTTCTTCTCCTCCTCCTCCTCCTTTTTCTTTTCTTTTTTCTTTCTTCTCTCTAAATTTTTCTTTGTTTTCATTGTCTTAAAATAGTTAATTTTCTGTTTAAATGCATGATAACAAAAAATTTAAAAAGTCATATTAATTTGATTTACTTGCAGATGTGGGAATGTGCTTTGACTGTTTGTAAGGAATTAGTCAAACAGTATGAGGAAGAAACCTTTGACTATCAACAGCTTGGTAATCTTCATAGACGTATGTCAGAATTTTATGATAAAATAATGAAACAGATTCGTCCTGAACCTGAATATTTTAGAGTTGCTTATTATGGCAGGGGGTTTCCTGCTTTCTTACAAAACAAAGTATGTCATCGTATTTTCTTGTCTCTGATTTTGTGTTTAGTTTAAAAAATTATACTTAATTGGTGTCAATGTTTTAGGTTTTTGTATACAGAGGTAAGGAATATGAGCGTCTAAGTGACTTCAGCAATAGAACTTTAAATCAGTTGCCAAATGCAGAACTCATGAACAAATTGACTCCTCCCGGTGAAGAAATTTTGGAATCACCTCATCAGTGTATCCTTTGTGAAAAATTTTTCAAATACTTTTCTTAAAACCAAAAGATTTGTGTTAGGGGTGGCTATAAATTATGTAATGCTAAAGAGCAGAGGGAGGAGGAGGTTTATTGCATTATATAGAGGTACAGGGATTTTAGTATGGTGTTATATAACACTGATTTTTTAAAATTTTTTGAAATAATTCCTTTTATTTAGTTTCATACTAAAACATTAACCCTTCAAGGATGAGCGTAACGAAAATGTCACAGTAAACATGTCTGGAATTGTTAGTCCAATTCCTCATGCAAAAATTTTTTGACTGTCACAAAGTTGTTTGGTCTCAGTGAGTTTCCGAGAATCAGTTTGTCTGTTGTATATCATTCATAAGTGAGTTTTGTCTCCACCAACCTCATTTCAAAATTGATTATCCTGTCCATTGCACCCTGAAATTTAGTTAATAGAATTGTAAGTATAAATACTGGTTCATTAATGCTGGTATTCTGTTATATTGATTAAAAGTAGTTTACCATGTACTGGGAAGTAACATTGAAAAAAAAAATTTTTTCCCAATATCAAGACCTGTATTTGGGTGCATGACATATACATTATGCAAGTCCTTTGCACTACTTTTTTTATAGTCGTGTAGCCAATCTAAATTTTTACTTAGCAATATAGTTTTTATTTATTAAAAATTTATTTGTGGGTTCAAAAGTTCTTATTATATGTACATTTTAAATACGTTCCCACTGTTGAAGACATTTTACAAGTGTTGAATGCAAGTCAGGGTAAGAATGAAGAAAATAATTTGGGAGTGCTAGGCATCTTCATTTCTTCTCAATGAGCCAAAATGACTGATGAAAACAGTGAGGATGAAACGGAAGGTATTTTGATGTTGGGGTATTGAAAATAATCCAAATTTGCATTATGTAATGTATGGATGACCTCTTAAATAAAAAAAAAATTACTTAAAAAGAGTGACATTTTTAATTCTTGTTGAAGTCCATTGCTATTCATAAATTGTTCAATTTCCTGAAGTTAAAGAATAAAAATGTTAGTCTGGAACTTGTTAGTCTGGTAATATATCATGCTCTTTCCGTTGAAATCCTCAGCAAATGAAATAATACATAACTTTTGTTGTAACGAAAATGAAAACTCCATTGTGGTGTCCTTAATAACACATCATTTCAAAACATCCCTGTTGTAATAATAGAACAACCACCTTGGATCTAAACTTTTTGTTTGTTTATTTATTGATGTAAAAAACTAATAGCATGGGGAAAGTTGGGACGAGATATAAATGAAACTATAACAAAACATTCCTCTCCAGAATTTTGATAGCCTGATGATATTTTGATAAAATTTGCTCGATACCATCTGCCATGTGCAATGATTATAACTAAAATTCAAATTATTATTTCGATATAATAGAGAGGGAGGTTTACATATTGTAATTCAAGCATGTTATCCTTAATTGAGATTTCTAGATGTACAAATTAACAAAGTTGATCCTGTTATGGATGATAAACGTCAACGTTTATCAGGAAAACCTATTAATGACCAAATCTTGAAATATTACAGGTACGTTGTTCATTTTATGAAATATCTTTATTTGAAAAGTAAGTTTTCACTTGTTAATAGCCTAGTTACTTTTTTTACCATAAAATCTTAAGCTTTGTTTCACTTGTTAGCAAATAGCTGTTTTCATTGGTAATTGTCAACATTCTGGCTTTGTAATGAGGATTAATAATCTAATACTGTTACGTTTTTATAAGTGTTATTCATTTTGATGTAATGAGTGCATAAGAAGAATGTTATATTATAGTTATAATGCAGCGGCCTTTGGTGATGTCTAATGTAGACAGTGCACTTACTCTGAATTGTGTGTTTTTGTTATTTATGCTTTTTCAGGATTCAATATTTATTATCATATTAATGTACATCTTTTTTTAAATTTTTATTATAGAGTAAATGATGTGCAGATCTTCAGATTCTCAAGGCCATTTCACCAAAAGGATCCAACTATGCTTTCTGATGCAGACAATGAATTTGCTAGTCTTTGGATAGAACGCACTGTTCTGGTCACATCATACTCTCTTCCGGGAATTCTTAGGTGGTTTCCTGTGACTTCTACTGAGAAGCATTTGTTGTCTCCTTTACATAATGCAATTGAAACTATGGAAGCAGCCAACAAGAGTTTGAGAGATCTGATAATAGCCCATCGCTCAGATCCATCCCTACAGCTGAATCCATTAACAATGAAACTTAATGGTATTGTAGATCCTGCAGTTATGGGTGGGATCAACAATTATGAGAAGGTATGCTCTTATAATAAAAAGAGTGACTTGTGAAGTATCATTGTTTAAAAAAGGACTAAATCCAAAGTGTGAAAGTCACGTTAAATTCAAAATAATATTTATGATTACTATGAGAGTGAAATTACTTGTATGTATGTATTTTACAGGCATTTTTCTCTGAAGAGTATATGACTGCCCATCCTAATGATGAAGTATTGATTCAAAAGCTTAAAGATCTTATTGCATCCCAGATTCCACTTTTGGAAGCAGGAGTGATTTTACATAGACAGCGTGCTCCATCTTCTCTTGGACCTCTCCATGAGCACATTGAAGAATCATTCAGCAAAATGAGAAGTGAAATTGAGGCAAAATATGGCAAGAAGGTGGGTTTAATATTTAACATTTATAGTGAAAGAAGGAAACCTCTATAAAATTAATGAAAAATATAAGAAATCAAATTTATTTGATGTTTTCAACCAACTTGAAACAGAAATTCAAAAGGCAAAACACATTGACTTCACTCCTGTAATATCAAAGGAATTACAAACAATCATCATTATCCCTTAATGGGTGTCATGAATTCTGACCACATAAATTATATTTTTGGGTCCATAGTGACCTATGTATTTAATTTTGTAATTTGACATATTAGTACTTACTTCATGAAACTAGAAAAGAAAAGACATCTTAAAACAACTTTCCTCAAAGACTGTAACTGAAAGACATTTAATTTAATAAGTTTCATCTTCGTATAGCATCCTCTTTTGATTTCCAATAAATCTGTGTGGGTAGAAAGAGATCTTTTTGCAAATGGAATGTAATTTTCAAAATACTAGTAATATTTTATTTGTATTATATTTGCTAATTAAGAGCTAATACTTCGTAAAACATAATATAAAGAGATAAACACAAGGTTGCTGTTAAATCATAAAATTTCCAAACATGCAAAAGTGATATACGAAATATGTCTCAGTTCTTGTCTCTTTATAATTTGGTAAGGAAGCTTGCAATTATTTACAATTATCCAAGCATAAGCAAGAGTTTCAATAAAGGTTCTTACATGTCTTTTCTTTAAAAAAAAATTAACAATTTTGTGTTTGCAAACATTAGCGGATTTGGTGGTATAACAGTTAGCGTATCGGATTGTTGTACCCGAGTTTGCGGGTTCAAACCCGATTGAAGACGTGGATTTTTAAGGGCAAAAAAATCCTTTGTACGCCTTCCTTCGGAGGGGAAGTAAAGCCAGCTGTCCCATGTAGTAGATTTACTGCATGTAAAAGATCCTCAAGCCTAAATGAAGCCTCTGAGCAAAATTGAGTTCCGCTTGTTTCGTCGCGCAAGATTGTTTCTCCGCTAGGTGGTGAAAAGAGCGTAGCGAAATTTGCGTGGTTAGACGGAAGAGCGGGCCTGATGGCCCGAGTCTCGCCGCGTAAATTAAGACATTAACTAACTAACTAACATTGCACTAAATTCTGGAGACATACTTAATGTAGTAATGAATAGTGGTGTCTCTGAAGTTGAAAAGTTGCTTGAAAATACAAATGACAGTGTGGTTGGAGCATCACTGAGATCATCATCTACTTCTGCGAGCCAGTGTTCCACTTGTTCAGAATGCCCTTCATATTCCATTTTTGAGTATACTAAGAGCAGTGACTTTGATTTTACATGCTGCAATGAAAAAATTGACATTGAAGGTATTGTCAGGTGTCGAGTGTCCCGGATCCCACTGAGTGAGGACAAATCATTTTCCTCTCATGAGTTCTAAAATGTTACTGATCACAATTATAGAGAGTAAAGATTGGATTAGAGCACAGGGTAACTGGTGCAAAATAATGGTTTTTAAACCTAAAAGAAATTCCTCTGGGTCAAATATGACCTGATGATACTGGTAAAGGGTTATAATTTGAGAGAGAGAACCGTCTTTTAGTCATAAGTGTGTGAGTGTGTATGTGTCTTGAATTTTTGTTTTGTTGTTGTTTTCCATTCACATTTATTCATATGGAATGTTTTTATGATAATTTTTTATTTGATTCCAGACATCTGATTTGAAATTTGATTCGCCCTTTCCAGTAACTATGCGATATCATGGTCATTTGAATAACTCACATTCCAATGTTGACCATAGATTGTCTGAAGCTAGTTTAACTTCATCAGAGTGAGTAAAATGTTACTTCCATATGTGATTTTATAAAATTAAATTAACAAATTTTGCATGAATTGATGTTGTGTGGTGGTTGTGTAAGTATCTTAATAATAAAATTTAATGTTTATAAAGTGCCTTTGCCTCTCTGGAATCACTGATTTGCAAGTTTTGTGTGTTGCTTCATTCTCACTGCTTCAAAAAATATTTTTATTGCAGAAGAATTTGCGTTTCTTTTGCTGAAATCTGTTGTGAGTTAATGTGTATTATTTGCTTATTACAGTGAATTCTAATCTCTACTAGTTCCTCCTTTTCATTATTGAAATAAATTTTGATCTCAGGTTTACAGAGTAAACTTGAAATCTGTATATAAAACAAATACAAAACATTTTATAGATGTTGTATTGCTTGTACTGTACTTCCAAATGAAGTCTCCATTAGATCTTGTAAATCTTTTCTTTCACATGCTTTTGCAGCTTACATTGCACCATATAAAGTGACCTCTCAGTATTTGAAACCTCTAATTTGAGGTGTATCATTTGATTTGATAATAGAATACTTTTTGTGTTAAACTAATTTACTGCTTTTATTATTTTATTTATTTATTTTATTGGTTGATTTCATTTAAATTTAGAGGTAGACAAATGATGTTTGTTTCAGTCAGCAGAATTGTGGGTCCTTTCTTCATTAACATTTCTTTCATTCTTTCTGTGGGCTTGACTAGGGTTGTTTCTTCTGCTTTGTGTGTTGCATGGCTGCAGAGGCAGTAGGTCTCGTGTGTCAAGTTTAACCCGGTCACAAGTAGCAACTTTGAAAAATTTGGCTACATTCAACTTCCCAGCCATCAACTCTTCTGGTACTTTAGGAAGGTAAGGCCAATTTACTTGGATGCTGCATTTTGCATGGGCTGGTGAAGTCTTCTGTGGCTTTTAAATTTTTAATTTAAAAAAAGTTTTTTTTACATCTAGCAAATGTACTAGTTTGTGACATTCTACTAAATATGAAAAGTTACTTTCAAATTTTTCACATTGTTACAAAAATGAATAGATGACAGTACAGCTTTGTAATCTTACTGTACTGTTGTCATTGTCTTGTTCCCAATTAATGTATTATACATTTATTGAGGTTTCTGAATTATTTATGGTTTCTTGCTTGTAAATAAAATTGCTTTAGAAAAATGTTAATGAAAAAGAAAAAAAATTATAATTGTATGTTTTACAGGAATTGTAAATATCATTTACTGAGAATTCTTTTTTTACATAGCACAAATTGCATATGCAGTGCTTTTAAATCCAAGATAAACCACAGCCATTTCTTATCTTTGTACATTTCTGAATATAATCAAGAAATTTTCATAGGAAACTAGTTCTGTGTGGGTAGTGTTCTGAGGTTTTTCCATAAAGAACAAAATTAACTTCAATTTTTTTAACTCTGCGTTTTTACTATTTCTTTTACTAATAAAATATATAAGAAAAGTACACCTAGTATAGGGAAGATATGTTCTTCTGCAAAAAATTATTGTAGAGATTTTGACAGAAATACAGAGACATCCATTGGCCCATCAATCAGATTGTGAATGACTGGCACCTAAACTGTAGATAGGATTTGCCCTAAAATGTGTATTCTCAATCTGACTAAACATCAGACACTGAATTTTTAATGGATCTTTTAAGTTTTGGAAGTTCAATAACTTAAGCCCCTAGAACATTTTCAAAATTTTCTCAAAAATGGCTCCAAATTATGCCTTAACTTTTTTCTCTCTGATAAAGGAAAGTAATAAAGCATTTATAAAATTGTCTCAGGTCTGATTTTCATTAAAACTAAATTGAAATTTGAAAGTTCAAAAATTTGCACAAATTCAACTCTTTCCTTTATGTAATCTCTTCCTCTATATTGGCACTTTAAAAGTTTTGATGTACAAGTTTTTAAAAATAAAAGTTTTTGAAATAATAAATCACATGATATTAATGCCAATATATTATTCATTAAATGTTTAAGATGTTTGAAAATAATTGTGTAATTTATAATGAACATTCTTAAGATTTCCAGTTGTAAGCTGCTTTTGAACTAAGGAAATTTATAATTCATACATCTGTGATCGATTATATCTTTCAAACGAAATGTATGGCATTTGCTTTCAAATGGTCATCTTCTTTTCAATTAATCCATTAATGGAGTGATGAACTTTGTTTCCAGGAACCAGGTTCCCCCCTCTTCTTTATCTTCGACTCAATCACTCACTGGCACTCTCCAATCTAATATAAAACTTAGCCCTCACAATATTTTTACTTTTCTTTATCACAACAATTAGTAATGCCTTACATTCTCTCAAAATTCTTATTTTGCGTCCTTTTTTTTTCTTTTTTTGAAGAAAGGGTTGATTTCAAGTAGAGTAAAAAATTATTTCTAATTGAATTTTGACACTGTTTATCATACCGAAAGAAAAATGCAAAATTGTTGTTTAAACTAAAATTGTATGCTAAACTTGAATTGGTAGTAGATAAAATTCACAGCTACTATTTCATATTGTCGATTTCATCTTTTCATGTATTGATAATTTTTTCTGTTTCGCGTTTATCATTTGAAGAGTGAATATGGCTTTCGTTGTGCCCCCTTTGTGAAGCCACATTGGTTCATATCTTATACACTATTCACTATTTTTTAAGTTTGTCTTTTAATCATGTTGGCAAATATATTTTGGGGTTGTTATTAATTATTGCAGTGTGTCTGCCTTGCCTTTTATATATTTCTAACTGCCAATCTCTGTGTATATTATGTTTTCTCCATATTTTATTGAATAGGTGTTCTATCAGGCTGTGAAATTTGGGTCCACCAAATTTAAGTAGTTCTGTGCTTACTTCATCCATTCCTTTTGTTTGTTTTTGTTGTTGTTATTGTTGGGTTTTTTTCCTTTCTTTTTTTTCCCTTTCATTCTTTCAATCTTTCTATCAATTTTTAGCTGTTCTTAGAACTTTTAGCAAATCTTTCAGTTCAAATGGATATCTCTGTGAATTAATTCATGCTCGCTTTGCTTTTCAAGGTTGTTTTGTCTTTGTTGTATGGTGGTTTCTATTTCTGTTCCTTTCCATAGTTCAGAATAGTGATTAATCCATTCTTCAGGTGTTCTTTGTATGTGTATTTGGTCTCTGCTTTCCTTTTGAAAATTTTAAATTTTAATGTAATTAGAGAAAAATTTGAGAAATTCTTAAAATCTTACAAATAATTAAAGGAATAAAAAGTCTGAATGAAAACTCAAAGGTGCACATATTACATGCAAAATTCGTGTCCCATTCAAACTACTACCCTCCCAAGGCATGGATGAGGCCTTTCACAAGTCCTTTTCAATTTCTGTTCCAGTAACATGATCAGAACATATCAAATCAAAACAGTATTGTATGCAGATAATCACGCAGTACTTACAGAAACAGAAAATGACCTTCAGAAAGAAGCACATTAATGAAATATATTTCACTTGAACATCGATAATTCGAAGATCAATAATCTGAATGCTACAAGATGAAAACTGTGTTTGCTAAAACAAGCACTTTTTAATTGTTGTTCATGGTGCTGTTCTGTCAACAGAATGCTCAACAATACTATGTATTGCTTTGTAATAATAATATACAATTTTATTTTCTTGTTGCATGTCCTTACTTGGGATTTCATTAGAGCTGGTATTTTTATTTCTACCCATTTAGATGGATAAAATTCCCTTCAGATAGTCTAAAAACGTGATTGTTTGTAAATCTACATTACACTACACCACATACAGAAAGTCACTTTGTATCGCCCCAATTAATTCAGATTTTTTATGATCTACTGTAGTAGAAGAATATGGAATGAAAATATCCTGGGAAAACTAGAGTATGTGACTTTTGGGACAAAAAATTAAAAATAAATAAAGATGGTAATAAAAAAGAAAATAATTGATGAAGTAAAGAAATTTAATTACCTGGAGAACATAATTGGGCGAGAACAAGAGGACTTGGGAAACAAAATCAAAATTAAATAGAATAAATCAGACAGTAAAAAAAATACTATGGAAAGTATATGATCACAGAGAAAAAGAGAATGTTCAGAACAATGGCAAAGCCAACATTAATGTATGGATGAGAAGCCTGAACTCTGAGAACTAGAGACCTTCAAAGATTAGAAGCATCTCAGATGAGGATTCTAAGACTCCCAGCTGGAGTAATAAAACTAGGCAGACACCCAAATAAAGATATAAAAAGATTAAAGGAAAAGATCATATGTGAAAATATAGATGTAAAATGAAAAAATATATAACAAGGAAAATGATGGAAAACAGAAAGAAATGAAGATAAAGGATTGTTGACATCAGCAGTGCTGAAATACACTCTACAGACAGAAGAGAGCAAAGAAGACCGAAGAAGAGTTGGAGACAACGGGAATGGAGTAACCAAAACCACCACCCCTGCACCCAATCTTCCTCCCTTTATGATATGTACAGTGAAACTTCTTTATAACATTCCTCCACATAAGGTTTTCCTCTATGTTACATCAATTATGCAATGATTATCTATTGGTTACAAAGTTCCTCTTGAGTTCTTCAGTTGCATTTTGTTGTAAAATTCTAGTTACGTGTCAAATAAATAATAAAGAACAAAATGTAGAATAGTGTGAGGCAAGAGCTTCAGATAAGGTATATTTGAAGCTCAACTTTTTAATTGATTATTAAAAGATTTAAAGTGTTTGAAAGAGCTAAAAAAAAAAAAAGAATATAATTTTACATTTAGTAAACATTGTTTTACTTCTTTTGAATATTAGGGTGAGAGTGAAAATTTGTGAATTCTTGGTTGTTTATAAGTGCATGTTGTTTTGTCTCCATTGGTTTGTTTTGGGTTCAAAATCTGAACTGAATTGTATTTAGTGAGGTTAGAATGTGTAGTAGGAATTCCATTTATATCACAGCTTGCTAAGCTAAATTGAAATCAACCCTAGATTCAAATAATATTTGCAAATATTTTAAGAATCTCCATTGTGTGTTGTCTCTAATTTCTATTTATCCCTGACTTATGTTTATTTTCACATAAATATTGTTAAAATCATTCTGGGTGTAATTGTTTTTGAGGTAGACAAGTTTTATTGCTTTTTTTTGTATTTCATCAGCATTTTGGTGATTTTCTAACTTGTGCAATCCTGTCTTAATAATTTCTTTCTGAAAGAATACTATCCTTCCCTACACTACCTTCTTTCCTATTTCAAAATACCATCAGCAGGATGGAGAGTGCTGGATAGTGAACATTTGGATGGTGTCTTCGTGAAGAGAGAGATGTTGGGTAAATACTATCGATTATAATTTTTGTTATGCTTCCTGTGATGGTTTAGCGTGCATCGTTCCTGCAAGAAAGCTATGTGTGAGCATGATTTTAATATTATTGTTATGTTTATTGTTATTTATGTTGGTGCTTTGGCAATTATCAGACTTTTTTTCTTTTGAGCTTCACTCACAAGTTAGAGATGTTTGAATACATTAATAAGTCACCATTTGGTGGACATTCCAATCTAGCAGAGAAAACCAACCACTAATGATTGCTGCTTTTGCACTCGGATAGATTTACTAGTAAATTGATAAGTGAATGAGTTTTGCAGGAGCTTATAGATACATCATTTCTACAACATCCCTCATGAACAGAGCTTGTCAGCAGATGTTGTTACTAGGTGATGTCTAGATCCTAACACTGAACCTATCACAAACTATATTTTCATTTCTGGTAAATTTGGATGGTTTTGCAAGTTGCCATCATAATACTGGTTCTTGCTAAAAATTGAGTGTCCCAAACAGGATATAAACCTGAGACCCCACGCTTGCTTACTAGTGCTGCTTGGGGATTCTTCCAATTTTAGAGATGGGTTAAAATCTTTCCAGATTGACAAAAATCTAACTAACCGCATTCCATTGTTCTCATTCTCTTGACCTGTCTTCTGCTTCAAAGAGATGCAATTACATATCCAATTAGGAGTGGCATTTGAATTCTATCCAAATTATTTATTTATAATTAACAGATAATATGTCCACAATTTACTACAACATAAAGTGGTGGAGTAACAGTAATTTACAAATACAAATCAACATCTCACAAATAAACAATATAACAAAATAATATCTCTCAAAATGTACAATATAATAATTAAAATAACATAAATACTGATTTAAAAAAAAACAACAACAACAGAATAGACCCATCTAAATGTTGACAATCATTCATATTATATTTCAGGGGGGCCACCACCTTCCGCGATGAAAACATGCACTTCATTTACGAGAGTAATGACCTTAGCAGTTGACGTGCTTGGAATCACTAATCCGTCAATCAAGTTAGAGAACAATTTATAACAAATAGGCAAATCATACAATTTATAATTTAAATATGCCTATTTCTTTTCAAAAATCACAGAACGCAGCTCTGTGATTATACTGTGATGGAAGCTTAGAATTCTACAATTGTTTCTTTGATGCATACAAATCTATACGATTGAAAACATAAAAGTAAAGTATAGTAATGCACTCAACAAACAATAATTCAAAATGCTTTTATATACCTCAACCTATGGTTCCTTAAGTCATATTTTACTAGAGAAAAATTGTAGATCCTTTTATCACAACAATTATTTACTTGTGTCTCAAAGAATTTACAGTCCATTGACAGAGATGGATGATAGGCATCAGCCAGTACAATAGCATCCAGGTACTCCTCAACAGAGTGATGATCATTTAAATCAGTAAAAACTAAATCAAACATCATATTGTATTCATTGTAAATCATGTTTAATTGTAAAAGATCAAGATAAATAATGTTTTTAATTTTTTAAATGTGTAGTATTGAGTACTTGTCACTTGAGTACTATGAATATTTCATTAATGCAAGTATTCTTTCATTTTTCTAAAATAAATTTCTTGTTCCTCATATGCCTTCAGCATTTGAGATGCATTCGAAGTTAAAGAATACAGTCAAATTTATCCTACTTCTGTATTTGCAATCATGTATGATTTCTAAAAACCAATATCAGTGTCTTGTTTTATTCCCCAGGATTGGGCACACCAAAATTAAATATTTTGAGATACAGAAAACAATAATGAAATTATAATTTATTAGAATATTTTGTTTTTTCTCAAAACTACATAACTTTTTATAGATTTTTTAAATGTATTGTGAAAGAATATTTTCTATTTCAGGTTTTTCATATGAAATGTGTTTGTTTTTATTTTACTGCAAGTTGGCTTGGACTATTTATTATTCATGTTTTATTTTTTTCTCTTCAGAGATTTTTCAGAGGAGATCGAGAAAGAAGTTGTTGTTGGTTGCTGCTGCTTCTTCTCCTCCTTTTTCTTCTTCTTTGTCTTTTTTGAAAAAAGTTGTCATTATGATTTTCTTTTTTTAAACTGATGAAACTTCATCAGAATTTGTTTTGTTTTCTGGTATTTTATTTTGTACATTTACTCATGTCCATACACAGTTTAAATTTAAAGAGATAGTGATTTTGATGCAATGCGAATGTCTAGAGAATAACGCATTTTTATAAATATTTGTGAGATTGAACAGATTAACTGAATTATTTTTTCCCCCACCCTCAAAAAGAAGACAAAACTAAATTTTTAATTTGATTACCTGCAGATAGGAGAAGTCTGACAATTGATCATCAACAGTATATTATGCAACTAATTTATAATGTTATGCTTTATTCCATAAGTAAGGGTTTTGAAAATGAGTGCTGTTAGGAGCAAGTTTTCAAATTTGTATGAATGCATTAAAACAACATAAATGAATTACATACATTATTTTTTGTAATTCAGCATTATAAATATATAAAAGAACCAAAATTAATTTTTGAAACAAATTTAAAAACCAGGCTGTCCACAACATAAGACACTGGAATTATGACATCGTACAGGGAGGACAAGCAGTAAGGATGGTCAGTGTGAACAAGTGCTGAGGACAAACAATGAAGACAAGTGCAGGGACGATGAGCTAATAAAATGCTGTGCTTCAACAATTCCCTTTTATGAACGATTTCTTGCAATAGAAACTGTCTTTTATAATGCATGTATACAAAAGAAAGTTTTAGTTACTTGTTTTTTATTTTACTTGAGCAAATGTAAGAAGGTATAGTCTAGGTATATCTAGATTTTCAGAAATCAGAGATTCTATTGAAACTGATCTCATGGGTTCATTCATTATTGGATATGAACATTTGTACTGTGTATGTTACTATTGAATTATGGGCATGAATGCTTCGCTTATATAAGGCAGAAAACAAAATTGTAATGACAGTTAAGCAAGAATTATATTTATTGAGTTCTAAAATACAATTTTAATCATTTTCTGTTCTTTTCAAGAAGGACAAGTAATAAATGAGACATATGTAAGGCAGCGTTATATAAAAAAAAAAGATGATAATTAAGTCAGTGACATGTCAAAATAATTATGCTTCCAGCTTTCTGGCATGTTCCATAGCTCTGTTTTTCATTCCTCTAGATTTCTTTAATTTTTCTTTGTTGTTTTGGGTCCGAAGAGTTTTAGAAATGTAGTGTCATCATCATCATCATCATCATCATCTCCCCAATACTTTGTGACTATTCATGTTAATTTAACTCAATATTTCCAGTTTAAATGACTGTACCTTTTATTTGAAAATAAAACATGTAAATGGGCTTTTAATCTCTGTCAGAACTGTTAATAGTCTTTTAATTTCCTTCATACTACCAAGTGCTATGAAGTTTAGGTTGCAGCAGTTTATTGTTGTCTTATTATGTATTGTTTTGTACATGTTGCATGTTATATATCTTGATGCATGAATATGCTTTTCAAATGTTAAATTGAATTTAATTACTCTGCGAACGTCTAACATTGCTGTTAATGACTAATTACATATGCTGATTTATTGAAGGTAGCTTTTGTGCATATTTGTTGCAGATCTGCAAATACCGGACATCAGAGCAGCAAAAGTCATTCGTCATTGTTACCTTCAGGAACATCATCGCGGACAGCAGCTCTAATTGCCAGGACTTCTACTGGTACACTCAAAGGAAACAAAAGAGATAAAAGCTCTAAAGATAAGAGACGTTCAAGGAAAAGTGACCAAGGGCTGACAATTGCTCAGTCTCCTCCTAATACTCAGTGGTACACCACTGAGAGTGTTGAAATACCAACAACCCCAGTATTTGAATTACGACAAGAAGTGAGTGTGGTAATACTCAGACATTTTATTACTATTTCAGTGGAATATGTTAATTGTATTACCATTTTATGTTTTTAATTATGAATTCTCAAACTCATTAAATTAAAAATTTTACATGAAATCCAACAGCTGACTCCAAAAAGGCCTCTTAGATCTGAAATAGAACGAGAACGCAGACTTAGTAGGACTTCAAGTGGTCATTTTTCTATTAAATCAAGTCCTAGTACTTCAACTCTTCGTTTCAATGGAACTATTCCTGGAAATAGGGATTCTATTGGTTAGTGCTCATGTTGAATTTACTTTTTATAAACTAACTACATTTGTAAGAATTGCAATATTGGTTATCAATACGTCGACGCTTTGGTAGAATAAGGTTCCAACTGACAAAATCAAAGAAAATAAGTTGTTAATGTGCTAAAGATCTGCCTGAGCTCTGCTACAAATACAACACACTCTGCTGCAATGTGTTCACAAATAGCTTCTGTAAAAATCTTTAGAGGAGGTGGTGAATAATGCATTAATTTGACTCCAATATGACACCAATATGCGAAACAACTGAAATATTAGTTGGAGCCTTCATTCCAAAGCGTTGATATTAACCTTATCTATATTTTCAAAATAAGAATAGCCTCAATTGTTTGAAATGCTTATGTCTATTTACCCATTTGCCAGGTCTTAGCCAATGGGGCGGGGGGGGGGGGGGACACACACACCGGAATATAGAGTTCAGAAACACACCAATCACAGCATGTACTTTGTGCACATTTCCGTGACTTTTGAAGCACTGTTGTAGACTCGGGAGGATATTTGTAACAAGTGCACTAAAATTCTGATGGCCAGTTGATGAGTAAGGTTCTAATGACCTAAGGTTGTGCGCAATTTCAGGGCTGTTGTAATATTTATCTCAATTATATCAATTTACAAATTTTAGCTTTCCGTCATTTGTATCCTAAAAACTAGACTTTTTTCCTTTGAAAATACTTTGATATATATTCTCAACAATTCAGTTTTAAGTACTTCTGGACGTTATATTTTTTTCTAGATTTTTTTTCCCCTCATGAAATGTCTTGCTTTGTCTATTTATATGACTTTCACATTAATAAAAAAGAGTGTTCAAACAACATATGTATTTCTTTCCTCTTTCTTTTCATTCCCTTCAATCTTTATGATCATCAGCAACATAATCACCTGCAGTTGTGCTTTGTGAAATTTAAATGAATCAATATTGTGCAGGTACTACAGATTCTACTGCAAGTGAGGAAGATGCTATTCCCCCACCGCTACCACAGAAAGTTCGAGAGGCTGACTATTGCAATCTTCCAGGAGACACAGATGTGCCTTGTGAGCCAACACAAACCCCTTCTACACCTAAAGTTAGAACAAAGGTAAGAATATTGTGCCTATGAATGCAGTCAATTTTGTTTTTATTATCCATTTGTGATGAATCTGAATTCCTATTTGTACTTACTATTAGATTGATCAGTAAATATTAAACATAAAATAAAATATTACATTCCAAATAGTATAACATTTTTGTGAATATTTGATTGATTTATTTCTCACATTTGGTATAATTTGATTAAAGTGAAACATTTTTAAAGAGAGTTCAAATAGGAAAGAGATGCATCAATAATTTATCAAGAATTTCCAACATTACATTCCAGCATTACTTAACACTTTTCTGAAGTACAGAGTGCAACAGAAAATGATAGCTCATTTGATTCCTATCAACGAGACAAATTGATTGACAATTCTTAGCCAATGCCCTCTAGGATATTCTGGAAGAATTCCTGAAAACCTTGTATTTTTTATTGTTTCAGTGCATCTACTATTTAGTACATTAGTGAAATGCTAGAAATTTCTTCTCTCTTTCTGGCATTTGCAAAAATTGTTATGACTTGAT